>CAVNZL010000007.1:3192500-3195000 GCA_963693355.1 Pontia daplidice | reverse complement strand
AGCTAATTTCTCTCAAGAGTCCGCGAACTGTAATTAAACAAATGAATTATTGTTTGTTTGTGTTTTTTAATTAATATTGTAGATCATAATGAAATATTACTGTATAGTAATTTACATTTCCATTATAAATAAAAATGTTATCATATTCTTACGAGGTAAGGGTGAAAAGTGTTTATTATTTAAACAATATTTCAAACAAGAAGATATAGATAAGATCCTTACGTAATTATGAAATAGACCTTTTAAGGAATTCACCTAAAGTCAGACGGGAACCAACAAAATATCTGAAAGTGTTGGGCTGCCCCATCAGATTTGAATATTTTCCCCTGTAAGAAATTATCCAAATTCCGAAAATTGGTATTCTGTTGGAGCAAAGTGCGGATAGTGGGGTGGATGTCTTAGACATTCCAATTGTAGCTCTTGATTAACATTCCGTAATCATTTGATAATAACAACAAAGCTGTAGTGAAGGACACCGGCATTAGTCCACCAAGCGCTCCAGAAAATTTGTTGTAATTCTTTGAGTAAATTTTCACTTGAAGCAGGATTTGGCTGGTTTTCCAGGTTTCAGCCATTGCGATGTGCATTTCAATATTCGCGATCCACGGTTCATTTTTCAGTTAATGATTCGATTTAAGCTCCCTTGATTATTGTGCCGGTTGAGTAATGTAACGCAGCAGGTGATGGGGTGTTTTTTCTTTCAGTGATTCAGCACATTTATTTTTAATATTATGAACCTCCATGCATGCATGGCAATAATTTTTATTATTCGGATTTAGGTAAGCCTATATCATCATGAATTTTATTAAATACGCTTTACAATTAACAATTTATTGAATAGACTCATGCAGGCAATAATTTTAATATACCTGTTTATACCTTTTAATACCAAAAGCTTTTCCCCAAAAGGGGTCCGATGTAAAATAAATATTACTAACAAAATTGTTATAAAGAAATAACTAACATAGGTATAAAAAAAATAAAATGTAAATTAATTGGGAATCAATAAAGCTCGTGTTATTTTTATTATAATAACTAGCTATACCCGCGACTCCGTCCGCATGGATTAGGTATGATAACTTAAAAATACTTATTTTAGAAAACATGTGCTATCTATCTATTACTTATATCTATTACTTAAAGACAAAAAAGGAAAGCAGCAAAAATTAATCACAATATTACAACAGATTAGGGGAATTATAAAAGATAGGCCCAGTAGAGAGTGTGGTGGCATGTCTTGCGCGTAAGCTGCGGGCGGCTTCCCTCCTCGGGGGGCCCCCGCCGGCCCTTTCCTCAAAGTTCCATCTTCCTTACACTAACCGTTTCGATGCTAGTGTGAGAACAGGCGAATGAACGGACATGACGAAGGGTTCCTTTACGTAGACTGCGGAACCCTAAGTAAAGTAGCCCAAGTGATTCCTTATTACATCAGCTACCAATCAAAAAAAGTCCCGTCAAGATCGGTCCAGCCGTTCCAGAGATTAGCCGGAACAAACAGACAGACGGACAGACAGACAAAAATTTTAAAAATTGTCATTTTGATGTATGTATCGTATATATATTCATATGCATGTAGTAAAAAACGGTTATTTCAATATTACAAACAGACACTCCAATTTTATATATTAGTATAGATAAAAAAAACACATGATGGGAGATTTCGACCTACACTGGGTAGGTCGTTCATATCCGGATCTTAGATTACTAATTTACCCTTAGCAACATCTTTCTGGGTATCGGCATGAGCGTCATTGCAGTTTCTCGTATTGATCACATTTGCACTCATTCTGAAAATGCACTTCGTCGTCATCGTCACTTAAGTGTTTCTGATACTCATAATTCTGTGGTAATTTCATTATATTTGACGGCTTTATCAAATATTTGAGAAATAAAGAAATACACAATTTATGACATTAATATGGTTTTTGTATATAATTTGTAAATGTTCTATAATCGAGTATATATTGCAAAAGGAAAACTAGATGCCTTAATTTCACTAAAATATATAAACCTTCATACTAAACCTTCTCATTCTGACAAAGTAGACATGAAGAGCACGTTACAATCAGTTTATGCTAAGCGCATAAACATTTATCATCAGTAAAATATTTCATTTGTTTGCGCAATTTTTCGCTTATATGACATTCAATACTTAAATGTTATATGAATCACAACATTGTTGTTATATAAATTAGCACAGTTCTATTTATTGAACAAGAGGAAATTCCCTGTTCTGTGGTAACAATTTAATTTTTTCTTTAGTATCATTACGATACATGCACTACAACCATTTATATGGGTTAAATGCATTGTATGGTCACATTTCAAACGCGCAGAAGGTTACAAAAAGGGGGTTAGCACAGTTTAAAATTCAGTAAATAAATAGATTAAATAATCTGACATTAATATATATTTTCATACGGTGAATGTTTATCTGAATTGATTGATCTGATAGCAAGAAAAAATTCTTATAGACCAATTAGCAATACTTCGCGAAAAA
>CAVNZL010000007.1:3077500-3185000 GCA_963693355.1 Pontia daplidice | reverse complement strand
TACTATGTGTTTCGTGCGTTTCATCACGCGTTAATAAAAATGTGTTCACCTAACGCGCGGTATGGAAATTATTCCTCATTTTCACAAAATTTTTATTCATAGATTTTATATTTTTCTCAATAAATGGACTATTTTCATTTAAAAATAATGTACATTTCCAATTCATGTAGTTCCTGAAATAAGCAAATTTTTGTAGATTGGAAAAAGTCCTTAGCTGGTTTTTCGTAAGAAGAGGAATAGAGCTCTATTCATCTAGATGTTTGAATTTTATATTTCTCCGTCTGTTTGTCTGTTTATATCTCCAAAACTGTGGGACCGATTTTAATTCTTATACTTCTGGGACTTCTAAGTTCAACGCTTATTCACTTTTAAAGATCTCGGAAAATAAAAACTTCCCATGAGATAATTAAAAAACTATAATAACTTGTGCCCTTAAATTTGGCGTTTGGGATACCTTATATTTCCACACATATAGATATGTATTATAAAATTTATAAATTCCTTAAAATATCGGGCTCCAGCCAAAAAAATTTTCATTATTTTCGTTTTCAAACATATAAATAAGTTTGATTTAAAATCAAAAACATTGCCCACCGTAGAGTATATTTTCATTCTAAATAAATTTTCAATAAACACCACATATTCCCAAACATTATAACATACATACATATATTAAGACTTAATACAAATATACATTACAAATTCTGATACACAAATGAAACGACGACTGAGATAGCTTGACACACAAGATTCGTGACATATAATTTCTATAACAAACAATGAAAACTGAATCTTTAAATACCAGTGTCTAGCGCCCTAAGACGAAAAGATAGCCATACAAGTAAATAGATACCAAATTTGAATACTATCAATGCATATTACACTTACTCTTACAAATCTGTGAATTTAAAGTAAATTTAGAAGTATTTTTATATCAAACAGTTACCAAAGGTATTCAAACAATTCAACTCCATTGTACAGAATCGTATAGATAGTTGGTTAGATCATCTAAATGTCTGCATGTAGTTTAAGCATTTTTAGTTATAGCTTTGTTACAATACTTTCATTGTTCATTTTCCTATTTTCCCTACCAACAATGTGAAATTCACGCGAACGAAGTCGAGGGCACCAGGTATTTTGGTATAATATACCAATAAATACTAAAAAATGTATACCTAAAAAACCTATACTTTCATTTTTACTAATCCACGAAGCGGAAATGTGACATTGAAATGTAATGTAAATATATATTGCCTTGTATAATACCTAATGTTGAACAATTTGTTTTTATCAAAAGGTCTATGTCTCCTAACATGTGAATGCTAACCATCAGTTCAAACACCATAATTTTATATCACAAATTGAACCTTAACTCGTGGTATTACCACCGACGATTTCTTGCTATTTACTGGGGTTTTACGTTAATGTTATATATAATGGTCGTCCTCACTTTGTGACATTATATCCTGTAAAGTAAGACAAGTTGGTGTTCGAATAATTTGTTATATTTCTGATTAAAAAATGAGATCGTTCAGTTTGTTTCTTTTGGTTTTAACAGTTTTCATTTTGTTTGGGGTAAGTTTTGTGTTCAAAGTGTGAGGTTTCGTTTAAGTTAAAACTTATTTCGATTTTTTTTTTACGATTGATTATGAATAAAGTAAATATATATAGAAAATAATAATAGAATATTTGTTTTTTTTTATTTAAATTAGTTATTATTTATTCGATTCCATCATTTTTGTTTCGGGATTTCAGCTAACCATAATTTACTAGCCAAAAAAATGTTTTAAAGAAATTCGTATTCATTCTTATCGAATCGCAAAAGTAACAAAAAAATTTTTTCCAGTCAATCAGCGCTCACTGGTTTGGTGGTTATGGCAGATTTGGATTCGGTCGAGGTTTCTATGGAAGAGGGTTTTACGGTCGCGGATTTTATGGCAGGCCATTTTTGGGAGCGCCAATCTTGTTGCCCCCTCCACCACTTCTGTATCCGCCGCCACCATATTACGGTTAACAAATTCCTAATATAACCTACACCACAAAAATCCCTGGATGACTTACAAGCAAACGATTATTTTGGTAAAAAATCCCTTATAAACAAAACACAAATTGTGAGTAGAAATAAAACTTTGCTTAATTCTAATATTCTGATTTGTTTGACTTTAATAATTCAAAATGACGACTGTATATTTAACCCCTGGGCAAAATATTCTAATCTCTTTATTAGATTAAATTTAATTCCAAAGATGTGCGTCCTATATTTCATTGAACAAATTCTTTGAATAATATGATTGTAATATTTTGAATAAAATGTTAAAAGTATAGTCTGGTTTCACTCGGTAAACTTCTTCCACCATAGCTTAGAATAAAAAGTTAAATGATTAATTCCAAACTCAGAATTGCGAGGTTTACAAATTATAATTGTATTTAATGTTAATAAGAATTTTAAAAAATCCAAAATGAGTTAAACCTCTCTAGAAAGTTTCACATCGAAAGTATGATAGGTAGTAAATAAGTACCCTAATGAAACATACATATTATTTAATGTTATATAAAAGGGAGATTGTATTAAAGTGTACTTCATACGTAAATAATTCAAAGGTATTTAAATAAATAAAATGCAATTGCTGACATAATGTATTTAATAACACATATTACAAGTTACACAGCACTTATATCTATAACTAGTTCAACGGCAGACATATAATTGTGTCCGGAGTTAGGCCTCAACAGTAATAGCGATCTGAGAAGATATTTGATATCTTTAACAGTGGAGATTTGGCAGAAAAATAGTTTTTTTTTTATAACCATCTGAAAATACACAATCACAGTTACTAGGCATTGATAAATCTTAATTTTCAATGAGGTTTATAACATATTGAAAAACTATATCTAATTACTCTGAATTGATATGTTACGATTATATGATATGTTTAGTTATTTAGGAACCTAATAAAACACTTCTGGTAATTCATGCATATCTCTGCCAATTCATAAATTATCAGTAATGTAAAACTCTTATTTAGCGAGCATTACTAAAAAAGCGAAACTTACACCGACTTACATTACAGAAATCTTAAGACTATGATATGTTAACATCAATTATTAGTAAATCCCTCAGCCAGTTGGATATGTATGTTAATTTGAAGACTTATAGCTATTATTAATTTTATTAAACACAGACACTATTTAAACATTCATAAGATAATAGTCAAAATATTGTATCTTAACATCTAATTTGCGAATAAAGAAAACTACAATGCTCGTCGTAATGAAATAAAAGTTTTCGGTTAACCGTTATCAAAGCCACATTTCGACTTAATCTTCTCAGTTTAATATTATTCATTATTTGACAATTGACTTAATGAATAATATTAAAAAAACTAAGAAAATGAAATAGGTTTTATTAAGATTTAATTTTACCTATTACATTTTCCATTTTTAAACCATTTATGAATAAAAATATTCAAAAACAGAAGAAAATGTCAGAAGAATAATAAACACTTTTATTCATAAATGAACCTCATGGAATGAACAATTTGATGAATAAACGAATTGTGTCAAATGTTCACTCTCAATTTGAATTTGGAATTAATGCATTCGATAAACACCGATACGTTTTTCGCCAGCAGTATGTTGGACGACCTCACGAATTTGGTCAGTCGCTACGGGTCCTATGCAGACTAAGGCCTCCTTGAAGTATCCACAGCTCTAAAGGAAAAATATATAAAATAACCTCTATTCAATATCCAAATAAGTTCTTATCAAAGTAATTAGATAATAAGACAAGACGAAGGTACACAAACACTTTGGCAAAAAATTAATTTCTTCTCAAAGAAACTGAAAATTAAGATTCAGATTATGAAAATGTTTTTAATAATATCCTATGAAACTTTTTGAATATTAAACATGGCAAAATAACAAAATTGTTGGCATAAAAGGTTAAGTACATTAATACACATTTATAATATCATAGCACAAAAAATCATCGAAGTCTAACGTAGCTCAGTAGTTTTATTCAATCCAGCAAAAAATAATATTGAATAAACATAGAATTCATAATCATGAAACATGAAATCAGAATGTTATATGTAAATCTAAATCTAGGGCGTACAACATCAGTCTATAAACAACAAAAGTAAATGCTTGTTGATTTGATTACTAAGCCTTTTCGATACTTGAAAATTATTTCACTAGGATCGCACGACCGGATAGTTTGGTCAATGCAGGGCTACTGAACAGAGGATCAAGGTCAATTCAATTATCATAATTTACGTAATGAGCATTTTACATATCATAATTTGTGGTGTATAAATGGCGAGTACATGTCACCCTCCGCTTCCGGACGACATAGTTGTTATGGCAGAATTTTGCAGGAACTAGTGGATGCTAAAAGACCTAAATGCTGCTTCACAACGTGTAGGCCTCGGTATGAACTTGGACAAGACAAAAGTCATGTACAATGCTCACGTCAACGGGCCGGTGATGTTGGTGGAGGCAACTATCGAAGTTGTGCATGATTATGTCTACCTCGACAGACTATTGAGTTGGGAGAAGAACTTCGACAAGGAGGTGCAAGGCGATATTGTATTGGAACTTGTGCATATTCTCCTCGCTATTCCTCAGAGCCTGAAGACAAAGGTCTTCAAAGTGGTCTTGAGTGATGACGTATGGTGCAGAACGTGGAATGATGATGTCACGTTTTAAAGTCGCTCAGCGTGTATGGAGAGATATGTTGGGGTTTTTGATGATGTATAAAATGAGGTATTAGACTAAGGTTACCGACATAGCTGTAAAATATAAGTTGGAGTGGTGGTATATTGAAAAATAATTGGGGTAAATTCTAGTGGAGAAAAAGGAGAAGGTGGGACCTCTGGTGGAAATTAGGAATTATGGTGGATGAGGAAGGAGAATTTGTTTAGTTAAGTGGAAATTTTTTTTGCAGCCTTAACACCAGCTTGTAGTTAATGCGGATTTACATTATAGCTTACCTTTCGTGGTTTCTGTCGGTGGCGACGTTGCATGACGCAGCAGAGTCCTCGGCTGATGTCACATTCGCTGGAGGTTGAACAGTCTTCATTGTATTGCTTGCGGCCGGCGGATGGGAGACGACAAACATGCATTTCTCCTGTTAAAGTCGAAATAAAAATGTTTTACAAGCATTTTGAACCGTTCTCGTTCATAAAAATATTCTACAATGAGAGTACCTAGCAAGAAAGTATTAACAGTATTACCAAGAGTCTTGTAAATAACAATTAAATAATATTGTTTGTTAAAACAAAAAAATCAATATATAGATTCCCCTGCAACTATCGCCGCTATTTTTCTATTGTATACGAGGATGTGGAAATAATTTATTTATTCTTTTCTTTTTTTTTTTTTTTCCCCCCCGGCGTAACCCAAACTGAAATTGGGGGAAAACAATTGTACAAACAGTAAAAGAGTTTAATCTGGAAAATGTGGAAAACAAAAGTAAATTAACCGGATTTCAGTAATATACGTCTTAAAATTTATATTTTAAGATGTTAACTTTTCTAAAATTTCTTGTTAGTAAATAGTCAGTAGTCAAGTAGTTCGTAAAGCAATGATAAAAGAAGTAGTAGAAACCAACCTGGCACAACTTCTTCACACACCAGTCCAGCGTCACATTGATTCTCTCGATTGCAAATTTCACCCAGTTTCCGCCCAGCGAATGCCGGCAAGCAGCGACCACCATCCTCTGTTAAAAATTACAAAAAGAGTGGTCAAAAAACGAGACAAGAAAGGCACATTCCATCTACCTACCAATGCCCAAGGGTGTTTCGGCTTGCAGTCGGCCGGTTTTTCAGAGATGCTTTGAATCAATTATATTATTTCAATGAATTATAAGAAAACAAAAATTTTTGGTTCAATATTTTTAGAGGTAAAACACAAAGGTTTGGAAATTAATTTCCTAAAACACTCAACCCAAATTTGTTGAGCTTAAAACCGTCCCTAGCTTTTACGTGATTAAAATTCTTGTGTTTATGAACCGAAAAATGTATTACAGGATAAATAGAATGAAATTTACACTGGAATGAGTCCATATAAAATGTTTTAATGAAACACTCCTTGATCTGAATATTATTTTTCTTTTATTCGGTATTATTTACAATGCCAGTTTCATCACATTATTACGCTTCATTAAGGTTTCACAGGTCTTAATTGGCAATTAAAGAAACAAAAATTTAAACACGAACGTGATACGATTAAGGATCAAAGCGCAATCGGATAAGTAAGACGGTTCTCGATTTGTTTATCTCTATAACAAGTCACAGTTTCATTCAGGTAAAGACAATGTTCAGATGAACATTTCTCAACATCTCAATAAATTAGATTTGAATACTGCTTTGGCCTATTTTTTTCTCGCGTCCTCTCAAAGTGCTATATCGTTGTGAGGCTGCCCGTTAGCTTTAAGGAACTCCCATCACCTTGGCCTCTGATCCTATACGGTCCTGCTGCTCAGTCAAAGTTGATCAATATGAGGTTTTATTCCTCGAAATACAGATTTATAATATTTTGATGAATAAAGAAACTTATATATTAGGTATATCATTATTGAATATGTTTTCTCCGAATTTGTTGTCGCATTTATTTAATGAATATGTATTTTACAACAATAGCCTACCTAATACCTAATTAATTTAAGATTTTCCTTAGTGTGCAACGTTTGATATCCGGCAAAAAATAATTGTTTTGGGTTGATACAAAATAGGGACTAGTGCTCAACAGAACTCATGGGTGTTCTAAGACCACCGTTTTTGAAGACGAAATTTCATAATCTTGAATGTATAATTGCAGACGCATAAATTTTTTATACAAATAGCCTCGTTGATAAAATTTATACTTATTTAAATCCAGTTGGCGCTTACTCGCTGAAATAAACTATTATTCCGTCAGCATATCGCACGGGTGGATGTAAAGCTCCCAGTGGGACGTTTTTACACTAAAAGCACTTTCACCTCACGAGCTTTCAAGAGACTCGACAGCTCTTTTGTCGGCGCTTTGCGCTTTCATAAGAATTAGTTGATTAACTTATTTCTAGATTTAGTTAAATTTACAAAAAGAAATAAATTATGAATGACGCTATTTGCTCGAATTAAGTCATTAAATTAAGGGTTTTATAATTAAATAAAATAAAATAAAAATTAAAGGTCTCGGCGGAGATGCATGATATCATAATATAGTTTGGTATCTGCAAATCCAGTATTATTAATGCGAACGCCTATGTTTTTAACGTTTTCAAGTCGCTCTAGTAAGAGTGGTACGGAATATTTTTAACCCTGAGTTTTGTTCAAAATTCAAGCAAAATCCAAAACGTTTAAGTCGTGCAAGGATCCTTTAAAAAATAATACTATTACGTTGTTCGTATTAGTGTTATCATAAAATATATTTTAAAAAAAAGTTCTATCGTTTCGCGTGCATTGCAATTTGCAACCGAATGAGCATACTTGCAAAACACGCGAAATAACGGAACACTTTAATTACTTTTAATTCAGTTAAGTTTCTTTATAAATTGGATTTTTCCACACAATCCAGCTTAATAACACCACTTTGTTAGATCGAATAAGCTTGGATAAAGCTTGTTTGACCCTTAGCATGACCTTAAACTATGACGTCAATGCCTCATGCCTGTCAAATGTGTTCAATATATATACAATTTAGTGGAGCGATGTATACCATTCACTATACAACCAAAATCCTTAATCCTTTATTACATAATATAGTTAACTTTATAAGGTTAATTTTTTTTTAGTATAAAGAGAGTATATATAATGTATAATAAAAGTTTGTAATAGTTTTTTTTTAAGAGCTCTTCCGGTATCGCAATTATACACTGAAGTTCGGTTTTCAAAGTTAACAAAACAATGAAAAACATAACAAATCCTACCAAATTATTAATGACCACTTACCCGTCTCTAGACACATAAGGCCCCTACAGCAGTCACCATTGGTGATGCATGGAGAGCTGTAGCAGTGGGATTCATCAGCATCTTCTATACGATTCCCCTCTAAAGCCTCCGCGTAGATCTCTTCTGGCTCAACCTTTCAAGGAGAGAATATCCAAGAGTGTTAATTATTGAGCTAAAGAACCACTATCATACATTACCTTATTGTAAATCAAAATACAAACACACATACGGATTTAATAATAACTATCAAGAGGCATCCTTTTGTGCCCTCATGACGGTCATGAGGGCACAAAAGGACGTGCATCATAAATGTAAATCTTAATTAAGTACTCTCTATCCTAGACCGTTTAG
This sequence comes from Pontia daplidice, assembly GCA_963693355.1. Taxonomy (NCBI): domain Eukaryota; kingdom Metazoa; phylum Arthropoda; class Insecta; order Lepidoptera; family Pieridae; genus Pontia; species Pontia daplidice. The sequence goes on along the minus strand of CAVNZL010000007.1, from coordinate 3,176,718 downwards.
TCTAGAATAGAGCAAGAAACTTTTTTTATGTTCCTAAAAAGGTTTTGTTATAATTAAGTGCTAAAAAACTTGGCCGTCCATCGAAACTATGATAAATCGAAAGTCTGAATATTATATTTATTATTTATAGTAGCTATTAACTATCAGTTTAAATTGTCGATATCATGAGTTCATGTCAATATGAAAAAAATATTAATTAAATCAAAACTGTGAAGGCAATAACCTTTTGAAAATTATTTTATTAGTAAGGGAAAAAATTTAAAGCGTATTTACTGAAGCGTAACGCATATTATATTAAGGTTCATTCATTATTTGCCCGCTTATTATGTCTATGGAGTTGAAAAGGTCACTTAGCAATTATGAAGTGAACTGAAAGATTAACCTTTGGCTAATAATGTGTGTATAGCGTGTAATATGTGCCTATATAATACGATAGTTTTGCGTTATACCGTCATAATGACGAACGGCACGTATTTTTTTGCTAGCCTTTGAAAAAGGAGTATACCTGATAAAACACATATAAATCTGAAATGCTTTTCAAGAAAAGATCTTGAATTATTCAATTAAATTCTGACACAGATAACTCAACTAAGATGGGTTAGTTATTTGTACCCGCAAGGTCCTAGTTCGATATTCCGTGAAACAATATTTGATTTGTCTTAGTCCCAGGCAGGTTATTTTAAGGCTATCAATAACACAGACGCAAAAATTAATGTAGGACATTTCGTATGGACAGCACATACTATCAAATACAAGACGAATATAAGCTATGTTTGTGTGGAATATTAAATAGATATTTTAGGAGAATACACCTGTCGAATCTGGATTCCTTACAAGAAACGTACTCACGCGTATTAAACGTCGTATAAAAGATGGAAGGGCTAATTACACAGAACTTTTAAATAAATATAATTTACTTTCATTAACCCAAACCTTTTTTGACCTTCAGCAACCTACCTGTCCATAGGGATAGTGTCTGTAGGGAGATCTCCCATATCCCAGGTTTGCGAGCATGTCCGAGCTGAAGCGGTTGAACAGACCACCCCAGGCGTGACTGGAGCTCAGACAGGCAAGCACCAGCAACGCCGATAATGCCATGTTGAAGCTTTAAAAAAAATAAAAAATATGTAATTGAAATTGGACTGAATATGTAATTGGAATTGGACTGTATTGAAACCGGATTGTTTTTTTTTATTGGAATACACTAAAAGTATTCTTATATTAAAAAATAAAATAATTGTTTTAATATTTCAGCAAAAATATTGTTCAAAATCAGTTTATAAACATGAAAAATGTTATTTCGTATTTTGTATCAATTTAAGAACATATTAACAAATTTGTGTCGATTACGAAGCTCGATGTTTTATTATTTAATAACACGCATTTAACGTCTACGTTTAAGCTACGTCTTTTATGATCACTTTTTCATTTATTAATTTATTTTTCATGGCATAATACCATTCGTAAAGGTCTACGCACCTAGAAAGTTTGACATTCCACCTTAATTCATTGAGATAATAAAACCCAGTAATATTTAACCTCCCAATAATTTTACGTAAGTTACAAAGATCGGTATGACCGCAGGACTTACCGAAACATGGTCTGGTCTCCTTGGTGGCCTGGGAACAACTGTGGATCCATAAAGGGTGGTGGAGTGCGCATGGTAGGAAGAAGTGTGCGTTCATAATGGCGAATTTGGTTTGCGAAGATTTTGCGACTTATATGCGTTTATGGGCAATAACTGTAATGTTGTTCAGTAGTTCTTTTAACCCAATTCTTATTTTTAGATAATACAAATTGCACCGTATTTAAATAGTTTAAATATATATTTACGTAGTTTATTTAAAATAAGAATGTCTGAATAAAATCTGAAGGTGAAGTTAAATTTTAAAGTTTACAGGCCATATGATACTCTATGAGATTTTAGAGCAATATAAATGTCGTCAGTATAGGTGATAATATTATAATAATATATTCACTTATATTTAATAAAAACCGAAATAATTCAAAAAAAATAGTATCTTAAGGTTATCTAATATATAATAGATACACGTTCTTAAAATTGTATTATTTTAGAAATGAAGTTATATATAGACATATTATATCTCTCTATGTTTTTTATTCTAATCAAATTATAGTTACTATCTGTTCTTCACGATATCAAACGGGTAGGTATATTTTATGTTTTACACCTTATGCTTGACCGCTATTGTTATTAAATACAAATTGCTTTTTGTTATATGGAAGACAAAATAATTTAGGAATTGAAAAATAAAAATAGTTCCTGAATGTAGTGGTACCACTGGAACATAACAAGCTTAAAATACCAGCATTGTTAGAATAAGTAATAAGTATTCTTAATTATAAATCGCATAAAACAGAAATAATTGTGACCGAACCCTTGCCCACCTGATATCCAACACGTTAAAACATTTTCACGGAATTTCCTATTTATAATTTCGACTATATTTCAAAGAAGAGATTATATCAAGACACTGAGAATATTTTTAAATGGAATATGACTGTAATTTTCTTTGATGTTGACCTTTGAGAACAACAAAATCTATCTTTCAAAATTCATGACTATTTCAGAAGTATCGGCTTGTAAGAAGACAACTTCTGATTTTATGAAAATACACGAACTGGCAATATTAGTGTTGCATAGTGTTCGGCGAACAATTCACAACAGTGAGATCGTGCCTTCGAGTCCCCGCGAGTACAACCACTGGATTGTCTTTGAGCACGGAAGAATTAATACAAATTAAATTTTTCACCTACTCGTACATCATTAAAATTTAACCGATACTTCCTTAAGCCAAGAGGGATGTTTTGAATATGATTAAGTTTTAGTATTTACGAGTATACTTGTACATAGTCTATCAAAACTTTGAATAGCATTACATAACTAAAGTATCACAGAAACAGAAATACCCCCAGAAACCACCAGTTTTGCGTTGAGTAGGGTTTTAGTAAATAAATTATGAATTTAAACGTAATTCAATAAAATAACTTTCGATAACAATTTAATTTCTTGGATCTCTGTTCAAAATTACCACCAGCTTACTCGGCGAACTTCGTACCGTAACAATCGATCTTTTAATTTTTATTCGATTCTGAAATTTATTTCGCATTCTCGGAACCTCTCAACTAACATTCGAACTTTTTTGTTTTGGTATTAAGTTTAAATTAGCTTTTAAGTACTATTTAAACGAATCGTTGGTATGGGAGTACACGAAAATTGTTTTTTTTGACTTTTTCAAGCAAGCTTCAAATTGCAAGTTTTTAAATTTTTCTCTTGTTGTTGCGATTTTATTATTCTATTGGGCTTCAGGATGCGCCGACGCATCATGTATCATGCCTTAGATAGTAAGTATCAAAAAGATAAGGATAATAAACTAGAAGACATAATTTACTCATGAACTGTATTGGTAAAGTGTAACGTAAAATATATTATTATAATACAGCAATACGTTTTTACTTTCGAGTTAAACATTAAAAATGTACCGATTGTCACATTTTGTGACAACTGTTTGGTTGTCTATAATACCTAATTTCGAAATATATTTTTACTTTGATTTCAATTTAGATATTGACATAGCCGCAAATGTGTATAACATTTCAATACAAAGAAGTGTTCGCTAAGATTTGAGTACAGATAAATTAACAATTTATTTTCTACTTTTAGCGCAGCTGATTGTATCGTACTCAATCTATGAAGAATCGTAATTCGATCTTCAATACTGTACTGAGTTCTTTACAAATAATAAAAGAATATCATTTTGCCGGAAATCATACACCCCAAACGTCAAAACCAAATACCAAAACCGAGTAATGTTGATACAGTTTCAATATACAGTTCACAATTTCGTTCCGACATAGGTCGAATGATAAATTGAAAACGCCCACGTATTGACGCCCACTATGACGTTTCTAGTAGAGGTAAAAGGTTCTTTATTTTAAAAGTTTTTGAAAATAATATAGTGCATAGTTCCCGTAGTTTTTCGTTAATGGAAAAGTACGAGTCACTTCCTTGTTCAGCGAACATTTTAAGGGAATTGGGGATGATTACTTAGACGAAAATGATTTAAGGTTTCTAAAGATATATTTTTTAAATATGTGATATATGCATCAGTGATTAACGACAGTGGCGTTAGAGCAACCTGTTTAGAGTGGGGTTTAGGGCGGTAGATTTTTAGGGGCAACAAATTTAGGGCTCCGAATTGTGTTACCTCATGTAAATAAAAATAATTCTTTATGACGGTTGCTGACGACAAACTAGTAACCTACTTCTTATTCAGCTGTTAACCTTACCCAATTCCTCACCTTACACGGTTTCGGTTCAAAATACCATTTGTAGATACCTACTACAAAAAGCGCTTTTATAGTGTTTGCTAAATAACTATCGCATGTTTTAAATTCAAGTTCATAACGTTTTAACAACGATGTGATTCTAAGTCTTTGTATACAGGTTGTGGGTATTTTAATAAATCGTGAAAAAAAATATCTAAATTTTTATATTTTAGTCTTTTAATTTTAAGAGGTAAAACATTAAACAATTTTATTAACTACACAACATTAACTATAACAAGTCATATTAACATCCAAACAATTAAAGTAACAAGTTAAGCACGGTTTGTACCACCATGACGACCAATTGTAATAAACCTGGCAGCAGAGCCCCGCCAATGCCCACCAGAACGTCCTCTGCGAGCTCGGAAATGGATGACACAAGATTTGTGAGTAAATTTTGCATATTGGCAACGCCGGAAGACGGCGCACTAGGATTCGCGCCAACCGCATACTCGGGCAACGACCTCAAAAAATTCACTATTGCTAGAGCTTGGGAGTAAAGCTTCAAAAGTGACGTTTCGAGTGCACTTAAGTCCACTGGTATCAGAGCGCTTATAGATGGTGGAAGTGTGTCGAAGATTGACAGCAGCGATAAAAGGAGGTTGTATACGTTATTAAGAAGTGGTAATAATATGTTCACTAGTGGGTATACAGCTGGGAGTTGAACCGATGTTGCAGCAACAGGCCGCTGAAATATAAAAACTTCGTTACCCCTAATTCTGTGTTCAATTATTTATTCGCTGACTCTTTACGAGAACAACGGTTAGCCATTGAAACAAAGTGTTTTTAATTAAGAATACCTTGATTAATGTCAAATGCGTTTTACGTATTTTATGTATAAAATCTTGGTGACTTAAAAGAATAACTCACCATAAACGAGACCGCTACACAGATTAAAAGTGCTAAAGTCACTTTGGACGCCATATTTTTTAATAAAAAAAATATTTACCCAAAAATGACCTATTCTCGTATATCCAAGTGCTTTATGTTATTTTTTGTAATAAATACATTTTATATATTACATATTGCAATATATTTTGTGTCAGTTGTCCTGATAAGATATAAAATTACCCAATTTCATATTGTACTTTTTTCGTATCTGCATCATTGTTTTCTATCAAAATACTTATTATTCTCGCTAATATTTATAAGATTTCATAAATGATATGATGTGATGGTTTTTCCAATGAAAATAATTTCATTGGAAAAACCATCCTTTCTCCTTTGTGGTCTATAATAGACTACGGATAATTAAAAAACAATGGGTCAATTTCTCAATTACAATTGCAAAATCTTGTTAAACAGTGTTAAAAAGCGAAATATTAATAAATAACTAAATAGTTGAGGGTGTGACGCTTAAGTGTGCGTTTTAAGAAATACAGAAAATAAATAAAACAGAGTTATGGCATTATTGTGGATTTGTAGCATTCAGAATTGCATTAGTTCTATTATGAACCCACACAAGTATTACTACTAGTATAAGTATTACTACTATTTGTATAAATCACAGCCTTTAATGTATCCCCAGCCCCTGTATTCCACGGCCCGGGGAAAACCTCTCCCGGGGGTAGGCCACTGGGTAAAAAAAAATGTATCCCCAGAAATCAAAGCAGCAAGACTTTATTTTTTGATTGATTTAATGAAATAATATATGTATTATCTTACTCGGTTTGAATATGTTTGAAGATCATTCATAATCTTCATTAAATATCTATTTTATGTAAACAAATATGACTTTTAAAAGTTTTTTTTTCAGGTGGGCGCCCTTATCGCGAACTTGCGATCTCTTCTAGTTTAAGTTTTGAGAGAGATATTTTAAAACAAAAGTTAAAGAAATGCAAAATATTATATTATTTTTCAATTGAAATGTATTGATTTCCACATCGATTGAGCGATTACTAACCTATTCTTTGCCAAGATTGCTAAATTATCAGGAAAAATAGATAATATTGTTTCATACTATATTTAGGTAATAATTTTAACAATGATAACAAAGCTTTATATAATAGTGTATTGTATTTTTGACTACAAAACGATATCTGATAGTATATAATTTAAATATTTTTTTTATAAATATGCGGTATCCCGTTGGAGTAACCTTTTTGGTTATATTTCTGGTTAGTGTCAATTATTATTATTATATAGATCTGTACATATTTATATAATTTACCTACTCATTCATTAGCAACCGGGGCAGCCATAGAACCAATTAATTACTGAGCCTTTGTGAAACGCGAACGTGTATAGATTATCAAATACAGTTTTGCCGTGGGGCTGTATTACTTGGCTCATCATCCTATTAAATATGTACATCGTCATAACAATTAAACAAAGAGTTTTTTATCATCAACTAATTCCCAATTAATAAAAATGTTCTTCGGGATAGTTTTGTGATTAAAAATGATGCAAATTCCAATATCCATCAAGTAAAGTTAAGATATTATTAATTGTCTTCAGAAAAAATAATTTTACATGTATATATCGAATGCTAAGTTTATGGTTAGAATGTATTTTTCATACTTAACTAACTTACCATTTTCATAAACTAAAGACTCGACCATAATTCAGTATCTTTAAGTAATTCTTACGTTTAGTAAAACGTCTATAGCTGGTCAAAAATTGAGCGTGTTACTATAGATAAAATTATTTGTAAAAAAATATAAAATTATTTAACTTTAAGTAACTAAATAAATTTTCGTGGTAATTCTATTAAAGCACGGTAAAACCATGTTGTGGATTAATTAATTCATCAAGCAACTACTTTGTTAATAGAATCTGCTAAAGAAATTAGAATGTGTCTCGTTTGCTATGCAGAAAGAATCATAATACTACACGAAAAAATTAAGCCTCATTTGCTTTGAGAGTAGCTCGAGTTTCTTAACTCAAAGCAGCTGTTGTCTAAAAGTATTTAATTATATAAATGTTTAGCGTAGGTTTACTTAATAGTATAACTGTATTTTATTTCTTCAGGTTAAGGACGCAACAGCAATGATACCAGCCTACTCCGTTTCCGCCCTTCGACTTGCCTTCGACGAAATATCAACAGTGTTACCGGTCGCAAATCAACTAGCCTGTCTATTAATACCATTCCTAATAAACCTTATTAATAATTTAAATAATCTGTCAAATATCGTTCAGAATTTGACACCAGCATTGTTGCCGTACTTTGGCTGTACGTTACCATTGTTATATGCTACATTGACAGATTTGACATCTGTGCTGTTTTTGTATATTAGCGTGTTAATTTCGTTATTTAGGTCCAATGTATTAGCGGCGCCGGGTCTTTTATTAGGTCTTGTTTCACAGGTTTTGAATTTAGTATTGGGACTGTTGACAGGCCTAACAGACAACACTGGTTTACTGTCAGGATTACTGAAATTAATTACCAATGTGCTAGTCGAATTAGAAAAGTTATTGGTTTAAATAAAATGTTTGTTGAGTTAAATTGTATTTTATTCGTGACGCTCAAAAACCAGTATGGCGGTGTTATTGATGGGTGACAGGTTCTGAAAATTTGTTTCCAGTAATCTTATGTTCTCACAGCCAAGTGGAACCTATGTCTTATTATAAGGAGTCTTTAACTATACGAAAAGGGTAAAAATACACATAAACTAGTTATAAAGGACAGTTGTAATAGATGGAAAGGACTTGTTGCTATATACTAGCTTAGTTCTCACTGAGATGGCAAATTCTCGAATACAAGACAAAGTTTTACAACGAAAGAATCGTTCAAAATTCAACTTGGTTATCAAACGAGTAATCATCATGAGTTAATTAGACTCATAGATGATTATTTATATTCGCCGTTGATCCGTATCCGTACTTATCCGTCCGTACTTGTCACAAATTATAAATACTAATAATGTCTTCTTAAGTATGCTGTAATTCGGATATTAAATATATTATTTTCTGGCTTTAAACTTGATGTATCAACTTATTTAAAGCAAATATAAGTCTTATGTATTAATAAGCTCTTAATAATAGAAAAATACAACTGGAAATGCTACTAAGGTTGAGAGGTTTAAGATTTATGACGCTAACAAAATAATTGTTCTTTTATGGCATGGAGATACTTATTATGTAATATGTTGAAATGATACACAAGAAAACTCGTGGTTTATCAATATCATTAAAGACCTATCTCGGCTCATTCTCTTAATATATAAAGAAAATTCACAAGAATCACGTACTAATAATTACGACTGTGTTTAATTTGACTGTTGATTTATCATAGAAGGATAATGTAGAATTATGTTCGGAGTTAGTTTGTTTATGTGTGGTTTTGTTTGTTTGGTAAGTTTTGGGTAATTGTATTAATTAGCAAGGTTATCGTGTGGTCTAACTAGAAAATAAAATTAAAACTTGATGGAAACAAAGTATATTGCATTTAAGTGCGTAGTGATTTGGAAGAATAATAGTGTTAATTTAAAAAATCTTTGAAGAATCACAGATGAGCTTATTATTTGAATAAAAGAAGTAGAAGAATTTGTATAGGTAATTCTTATGCATTTGCTGTATGAAAGTTAAAGTATTGGTGTTAAACATACAAACTTAAGTTGTGTGATGTGGTACAAGTCAATGTGGCTAAGAAGTGGATACAAAATAACATCTTACTATAGCGAGCAAATCTCTAACCTTATTTAAAATTTGCAGGTGGAATCACAAAATCTTTACCAGCCATTTCAATCATATTCTTATGGAGCAAGCTATACCGAACCCTATGGTAAACAACCTATAGTAGTGACACCCGCAAGCTATTACAACCAAGCATACACAGCACAATCTCCATCTACATACCCTGAATCAGCCTTAGTATCTAACCAATTACAGGAAATCTATTTGAACAAAATACTTTCAAATCCCGCCATCCAAGCTTTCATAGATCCTGGGACAAAGATTTACAATCAAAATGGCGTCGAAATATCCGATCAAGTTCGACCAAGAAGTCCTAATGTTGTAAACAACTATTTTATAGTGCCCACGGATTACCTAAAGATTAATGAAAGCCGAATGAAAAGTTCAAGATATAAAAATCAAAATGTTTATAATTCATATCCAAAGAGATATTTAAAAAACAATAAAATTAAAGAGACAAAAGATTTTAATGAAATATCTCAACTTGATAAAACATCAAAAGATATAAGAAATAATGAAAATTATGGTCAACGATATACAGACAAAGACGTGACTAAAAAATATAAACCATCACAGCAGGCAAATGAAATATTTCAAGGAACGGGTGATAAAACTAAAAAACAAAGGGATAATTTAAAAAGAGATGATAAGGTATCTACTAAGCAACCTACTGAAAAACCTCCAAAGAAAAGAAACAGGGGCAGCAGACGATCGAAAGATGAGCCAAAAATAAGATATGAGAGTGATTTATATGAATGCGATAAAATGTTTGATATTAACGAAGAATGTTGTTGTGAGTTAGAGAATAGAAACCCTCGCAATCCTAGTGATGAACCACATAACATAAAAAAAGCAAATCAAAATGATTTCATGAACAATTGGATGAATTACGTAAAAATGTTTATGCCCAAACAATATAACGATGTTTTAGACTTTTCACATATAAATTTTCCTTACAATATTGAACAAATTCCTCAATTGCCTAATTTTAATAATATACAACCTCAAGTAATTAGGTCAAATAAAAATAAAAAACAACGAAAACAAAAACCAAAAGAACAACCCGTATCAGAGAGTTTGGCTAAAAATTGTAAAACTACGCAGGGTAAACATAAAATAGTCGAACTGTCTCCTAAGTTCATTGAAGTAGATGAGAGCAAAGAACCTGTTATAATGAATCAAGTGACCAAGACCTTGATTCTAGAAGTGCCAACGGAAATTTCTAAAAAAGAGGCAAATCAACAAAATCAACGTCCAATTAGTTCTGAACTTAGTGTTGAAGAAATACCTAATATATATCAAAATGAGATAATAGACTACTATCCTGACTTTAAAAATGATGTAATATACACAACAGACGAAAATAACTTGCAATTCATTAATCGTCATTACTATAATACTGAAGAGGCTCTCAATCGTGAAAGGCGAAAATTCGATCGAGGTGAAGACTTTAAAAAATCAGAAAGAATAAGAGAGGACGCTATTACAAAACATAAAATGGAAGAAACACAATTCCGGACTCCACCGGGTTTAACTGATCCCGGATTTCAAACAAAAAAAATAAATATGAAAGATAAGACTGGCTTCTATTCATATTATATTAATGATAAAGATTCAACTGATTTTATACCAATGGAAAAAGATGATCATAGTGTAGAAACAGTATTTGCCCGGTCAAAAGTTGTTAAATATAGTAGACCTAGGGATATCGAAAATCACAAAGTAGAAATTGACCAGGAAAGTAGGACCGAAAAGTATAGAAGTCTTTATCCAAAAGATGGCGACACAACTATTGTTTTTTCTAAAGCATGGAATTCTTGACGTCGGTGTTCGTATATTGTCGTTTATATAGTACAGGAATTTTCCTTGTAATAATTTAAACAACATCAAGTATGTTTACGTATACATAAGCTATAATGGCTTTTTGTTTTAGTATAAAGTAATTAATAAGATTATATTTATTAAAACATTTGACTTTATTCATAACTTTATTTTTGACGAAATCCGTATCTATCCGTATGAGAGGTACTAAAGAGTCCCCAATGAGTTCTTATTACAGACTAATTATTATCTTTAGATACAAGCGAGGTGAGCAAAGTTAACCCCAAAGCTGTAGGCAACATTTCTCTACCTGACACATCGTCATTATTTTAGTGACCTGACAACCTGACAACGGGTGTCTGACGATTATTTGACATCGGACAAATAAGTATAAATAAGATTTAATGTTGCGAACATATACAAAAAAAGAACAAGAAAATAGAAACACCTAACCCTTCGATATTTGAAAGTTGTGTATGACCCAACACATCAACGCAGGATTTTATAAATTACTAGCTGATCCGGCAAACGTTATTTTGCCATACATGTGATTTCAATTTTCAATTAATTATTCGAATCTTAATTAAAATTTGAAATCGTTATGCGCCGTCTGTCGGATCCAATGTAAAACATTCCAAAATCAACAACTACTAATAAATTAAAAATTAATTAAGAAAACATTTTTTCTCTTTAAAGTGGTTCGAAATTATCGATCAAAAATTTACATAATTTCCAATCAATAAAGAGAAAAGTATCCAAATATTTGTTATTGCTATATAAAGTAATTGAACAAATTGTATTAGACGAATAAATATTCCCGACAAGTGTTTATTCACTCCAGTATTCAATTCAGTTTGCGCAAATAAATGTAGATTGAATTCATGCTAACGTATCTTTGTGAAGGTATTCATTTTATCTCCGAGCGTGAATGTGTAATGAACATCCTCACTAATGTTTATTTTTGTAAATGTATTTATGAAAATTATAATACTATTTGTAAGAATAGATGCAGTGACATTTTGTTATAAAGTGAAGTACATATATCGTGAACATCTTTATAAGATTTTACAGTCAGTAGTTAGTTCTGCAGACAAAAAACAAACGTAATTAGTTTGAGATTTAAATTTAAGATAATTCAGGATATAAATGACTAAAAGAAAAATAATATAATAAGATATTTTAATGTAAAAATAGGTCACAATCACTATTTTAATATTAACAAATAAATAATTACTTCTAATCATTATACAAGTATAATAATATCATTGGTACTTTGCTGTGCAGGTGGTAAAACATTAATTGTTATTGTAGACACACACGGTTTAGAAGACTTATTGCTAGGCGTACTTGCGGTGTCCTGCTTTGGGCTTTTTATTAGCGTATCTGGTAAATATCTTGGCGATTCAATGCAAGGATGTGTCACTTCAAAAGATGGTATTTCACTAGATGTTAGCAAATTAGATACATTAGAGTTATGAGGCAGCGGTGCCTTTAACGTTTTAGAAATGTCTTTATTTAAACTTGATACAATATTAGATACAATAATTGAAGCTATATTGTTTAAGGATGTACTTAATTGATTAACAGAAGACAGGATTTGAGAACCAGTATTTGCTATTCCTTTGGGATTAGAGTTTGTCGGTTTTATCGGATTTAATTTTGTATAATTTGGACTGAGTATATGCACTTTGGGTGCATCGACAGTAGGTCCGATATGTTGGTATCGGTAGCTTGGAATATATTGGATTGTTGGGTTTTGATGACTTTGTGGATTCTTCTGTACCATGCTTGTGGGATTAAGAACAGTAACTTTAGGTCTATTGATTTCATAGTATGAATTGTTTGGAGCTTGTATAGTATAAAGTGGAGTAGACATTATCTGTGTACTCTGCTCTGGTTTTACTGGAGTTGATGATAGTACATTTATTCCAGAGTAATAATTTCTTCCTTTATCTTGAAAGTCGTGGTTTATATTTGTAGATTGTGGCAGATCTGCACCTGGTGGGTGACTGTAAAATTTTGTACTATTATTTTGTTCCATTTTCTGAGTTGAATGAGGATTTGCTTCATAAAATGATGGGTTTAATTCAATTGTTCTATAAAGACCGGTGCTTATATTATTTTGCAATAAAATATCACCATCTTTATTGTTTGATGTTAAATTATTTCTTCCCGCGTAACTACGAGGTACTTGGTTAATAATCGTGTTAGTATGTTCCGGTATGATATTATTGATTTCACTTTTTACAATAACTGTGTCTTTTGCAAAATCTGGTTCGATAAAAATCCTTTCACTGTTAGTTTTTTTATAAAACTCGTTATCGTTTTTCATATGTTCGTTATATATTAAGGATTTCATGTTACTTGGATTGTAGGACGCCTTAATTTGGTCCATTGAATACTCTCTGTTATTAAAACCATTAAGAGAAGCTTTATCACTCACTTGTAAATTTAAAAAAGTATCGTGGTTCCGTTGTTCATAATTGTCCACGTGGTTGACGTTTAATGGCTGAACACAATCCTTTATGCGTTTATAATTTACATCAAACGAGGGGAACACATTCAGCTTTTCATAATGCTGTTGCGGTTTCTGTAATTCTTCAATTTGTTTTCTATTTATTGCAGTCAAGTCATAATGAGAAAGTATATTTCGGGGTGCAGTAGTCTGCATATGTTCCTTGGACAAGTTGAAGGGAATTTCTTCCATCTTTCTCTCATTACATCCGGTTATGTGACTTGTCTCTTGGCATAGATGATTGGCAGATTCACTGTGAATTTCAGTGAGCTTGTTTTGAGATTCTTTCAGAGGAATTTCGAAAGTGTTATGTGATTCGAAATGGTTGGTTCTGTTATTTTGCTGACTTGCAATATGCTGCGGTAAAGTGAAAAAGGGCGTTGCTGTTTTAGGTTGTTTCATTATTTTTTGAAAATCTTTAAAATTATTTTCACCATAAAGATTTCTGAATTTATTTTCAAAGCCATTCATATACTTCTCATTGGGCTGTGATTTACATAAAGGGGGATAGTTTCGTTGGATCTGAGATATATCCTCGTCTCCTTTTACTTTCTCAAACGTCTTTTTTATATGAGAAGAAAGTAGTCTATTCTCTAGTGCACTTGCAGAAGATGTAAGCGAGTGCTTTAAATGAGTTTTATCAATTTTTTCGTCAGCTTCATTGGGTGTTCTTTGCTTTCCAAGATAATTTTTGCACGGTTTCTGATTTGCATGCCTATTATATACGTTATCAAGATAACTTCTTTCTGAAAACTCACTATTTTTTTTAATTACTCCCTTAGATTCGTCTATTGGAGAGTTATTTGGTGGGCATGCATTATCTAAACAATTTTCCGAATTTAAAGTAATTTTCAAATTGTCTTGCAACTTTGAGCGTTCATCAAATTCAGGGTAAGTTATTATTTTCTCATTAGACTTATCCGCACTTCCGTAAATATCAGAAATATATTTATTGTTTGTATAAAATATATTGGAATTACTTTGTACTTTTCCTGTATCCCTAGAAAAATCTTGAGGATCATATTCTTTTGCTCTTTTGAGAATTTCTTCTCGGTCACTCCTCCACGCTTCTGCATTTTGCGTTTCTTTATAAGGGTAGTCTTGCAGAAGAAAGTCATTGTAATTTCTTCTAGACTGACATTTACTATCTGATAAAAATTCAGGATTTCTCTGTATTGTCATATAATCATTATATATATTCGATTGTAGTGGTACTTCAGAATATAATCTATCTAACCCTGTTGTGTCGTAATCCTTATAAGGATTGTATATGGAATCTTCTAGAAATTGCTTCGTCTGTTGGTTTGATTCGGAATAAATATCTTGAAGAAAAGGATCGTAGTATTCATCTTTATATCTTCGTATCGGGAGATTATATAGATCAGCCGGTGATAACTCCGATGCAACACTTGGCGGAAATGTTAGCTCGTTTTGTGGTATTGCAATATTCTGAAAGAAAATTTGAATTTTTTGTTATTTGAAGTATAATGATAATTAAAGTTTTAAAAATGGTTTCGATTTCCTAATGTTACTTACTTCATTTATAAAAACAAAAAATAAGAATAACAGAAACGCCCCCATCTTAAAAGTTTTTTCCCCCAAATGACGAGTGATATATTTATAATATTATATTATAATGTGAATTAATCAATATCGAAATAAAATCAAGTTAGGAGGTAATCGATTTGTAAGTAATTTTGTAACATTCTTTGTATTCTGATTGACCTGATTTACTTAATCTTTATGTAATAACATTATTATGAATTTTACGCTTATGTAACAGCTTTTTTCTCAATTAATCATCCAAATGAATGTAAATTTTATTATAACTCGTATTTCAGAAACAAGCGAATTTTGCTTTTAAGTAGTTGTATAATGTCTGTCACAAATTCTTTCTCTAACTGGAAACGACTATAAATCCTATGGACTAGTTTAAAACTACATGAACAGGAGATATCATTAAATTGTGTATTGCTCTTGACATACCTAAATTATTATAGAATAGATAAAAACTATTTTTATTAGTTGCAATAAGTGCTGAGTAATTAATTTACTTTAAACGCAAAAAGCTCGAATACGTGCGTGGTTGCTAAAGAAACAATAAATAGATTTTATTATCATCAACATTCGATTTAGTTATTACTAATAAGTTACTAATATGGTAACATATAATGTAATCTACACATTGAAAATCTGAGTCCAGAAATTGTATAACTTAATAAATGCTATGCTCACAGAACAAAACACTCTGTTTTGTATTTAGGCATAATTAATGTAGAACTAAAATTATTTAATTTCCATATTAAGTGACCTTTAATTCTTGAACTATTTAAATTATTGTGTAATATAAGATTAGCTATGTTTTCTTTAGAAACAAAAAAAATGATTACCATAGTATTATTTATCATTTTTTGCATAATTGGTAGATAATTAATAATCGAATTTCCAAGACGTGCCGTTAGTAATTTGTTTTTTTAATATTTCCTAGATATTGCTCGTACTATCATTGGCATTGTGCAAAATAATAATATAAATTTAAAAACAATAGTATATTCATTCATTGTATAAATTATATCTTCATAGTTTGGATTTCATTAATTCTTAATTTACCTTTTAAATTTACGAATATGAAGAGCCTAATTTTGTTCATAACTTTTCAAGCTATAATATTTCAGGTAAACATTTTTTAATTCACTCAAATCCTTATTACATCTCAAAATAACTGTCAATACATAAACTATTCTTTTAGAACTGCAAAATATGAAAACACTGTTAATGGTTAGCAAAATTGAGTTTTATACACATAGCTTACGCAGCAGTTAATTTGTCGTAGAGATCAAAGACAACAATTGTTTATTTTTATTTTTTTTCTCAGACTGCATACTCGCAATGTGTCAATCGAGTAATCTCCAACTGCGGCCCAAACGTCGTCGAGGCGATTCTGCCAAACCAATGCTTTGGTCCGCAATTCTCGCCGGCCCCACTACCCGCATTGGCACCAGTTGCACCAGCTCTGGCACCGCTAGTGCCAGGTGTAATTCCTGAAATCGGATACCCTACTGTAATTCAAGACAGCAGTGTTGCTAATAGCTTGGCAAATGCCCTACAACTTCTTGTTGTCAGCAATTTGTTGAGTAGTACATTACCGGGACCCTGTGAATTGCCAGTACCCGGATATCCGGTTGAAACTATGGTACCAATGCCAGCCTATAATTATGTTTACTAGATTAATAAATTTAAAAGTTTAAACCGTATTTTATGTACCCATTATCGTTTACTGCTCCGTTTCAAACGATAAAACCTTAAAATGTTTAATGATAAGTAAATATAAAACTGAGCTAAATATATCTATTGTGTAAGATGAATTATTTTAAGTAATAAATTAATCATTAGAAAATTATCTTAGACATTGTGTGTTGAATGTTAAGGTATGTTTATTAGTATACTGCGCAAATAAAATCGGGATAATAATATTACAATAATAACATGATAGGATAACATTTCTTGGGTTAAAAGATTTTTATATTAAATTTTACAAACGAAACTTTCACTACCCGGCTGGTGATCGTAATTTTCCATTTGTTGAGCAATCTTATATACAATTCTGTATTGCAAAATATATCGTAAAAATCTTAACAATACCATGTTTTATTAAGAATATTATAGCCCTGGATTATATTGGCAATTTGATCGGGACAAATCTCGATCGTGACTTGAATTTGAAGCTATTGAAATAGCTTTACTCAAAAGCGCCTCGTTTTAAAGGAGTGATGCAGTAGTTTTACGATAATCGTAAAGTAGAGGTTGAGGATAGTCAAAGTCAGCCATTAAATCCGACTTTTCTTAAATAAATATTAAAACAGTTGAAATGGTAAAATAACGAGAGTGATATCTAATATATATATATATAATACTAGCTGATCCGGCAAACATTGTTTTGCCATAAATGTGATTTCTAGCGATAATTTTTTTAGTTAAATAAAAATAATTACCAGCTTTAAGTGCGCGGGGATATGTTTATAACAATAAAAGTAGGCTCTATGTTTATAAATTAATCTTTATATGACACGTTTGTCGGTTTACCATAGCAGTGTCATCTATTGATTACTTACTCAATCCAGTCGAAAAGTATCGACATCTGTTAGTATTGTTTTGGAGTTAACAGACAATTGTGACTGTCAATTTATTATAGACAAATAATTAGCAATAAATTAAAATTGCGTCTATAATTTGAGATTTAAACTATCATATCTCTCAAGTTGGATCGAACTGCACATGGTGTGCGAATTTTATTATAATCGGTTAAATAGTTTAGGAGTCCATTGAGGACAAACATTGTGACACGAGATTTATATATATTAAGATATTCATAGGCTGACATATGGTAGGAAATGATCAATAAACATTATAAAACTGTATTATATATTAATCATCTCCATGGCTTGCCGGATAAGGCTTATAGCGTTTTGGCTTCTTACTAGAACTATTACTGACTACAAAATACATATAATAAATTTCTTTACAATTTTTATTAAACTTAATTTGTGTTGGGAAAGCTCTAAAGTTTACAGTAGTAAGTAGCTGATTGGGGTATCACTTATTGTCGAAGAGTAATATAATGATTACGTACCAAATCGACTTATGATAAAGTTTTTGTAATTATCTCATAACATACGACGTACTCGTGACTACCAAATAAATATTAATTTGTTTTTAATTGTTAATCAAAATTTGCATACTAAACAAAATACTTAACCTAATTTCATTTACGCACGCAATTCTGCATTTATGTCACGAATATGCTTATCATATAACAAAAACCTAATGGTGAAAGTGCTCTCACTGTATTTAATATGTTTGGCAATATTACTGTATGTGTATTATTAAGACCTAACTCTGTGTTAATTTTGAACGATTATAAGATGGAATTGGGATGCAATTGTGAACTTTATCTGAAATTCTTTTTACAAAATATTTGGATTAAAGTTAAACTCTATCTTCGATCTGACTCACACTTAAGAGATAAAACACGTGAGATAATAATTACTGCAAATATTACATAATATTGACGTGCCTGATATACATCTTAGATTAATTAAAGTTTCCGTAACATTATCCATTTATTCTTAATTATAGTGAGAGAAGCATGGCTTCATGCTCATTGAAAGTTATTGTTTTTAAATTGTTAATAAGTCAAGTGAGTGTTTATTGTTTTATTTCCCAGTGCGAAAAATTCATAGAGCTTGTTTTCAAGTATTTCAAGATCTACTCTCCACGTGAGCTTCGTGTAAAACGTCAATAAAAACATCGATTTAATTTTTAGTTAAAATTAAAACGAGCCTTGATTCTTGCTGTGTAAACCGAGATTGTTTCGCTTATTTAAAAAAATATGATACAGTTTTTAATATAAATTGAAACATCTCTTCCATAAGTCATTTTCAACAGCAATTGTTTACCCTATTAGTTTAATGCGATAATCGAGATAACATTAAGAAGCTTAAAAGTAGCAATAAAAAAAGTGTGAGAGACACTAGAATTTTTTTTTATCTTTAACTTAGATTTAAAGTTATTCTACATTACCACATGATGAAACTAGTTATTTATTATCTTTGGTATTATAATATAATGTTGAAAATTTTGCAGGTCCTATCCTCCTATGTATACCAATATCCGGGGACCCAATATTACCCACAAACGTATCCAGCTTGTCCCAAACGGCAACCACCACCTCAAACTTATACTACGAGTAGCTATCAACCGCAAGCAAGCTATATTTATCCTAGACAAGAACAACAGCCCGTCAACTATCAAAACCCAATCAAACAAAATTTTGCGTGCTCAACACCAAAACCAAACCTAGACCTTAGAACTCATCCAGAAACAAAGCATCTCAAGTCTCACCCAATTCCAGATGTTCCTCGTGCTATAGAAGAAAAACGTAAACCTGGTCTAGACCCGAATGTTTTAAACAACTTAGCAATCGCTCTACAACTGCTGATAGTCAGCAATATTATTAGTAATCCACCAGAAATACCAAACGCTTTTAAATCACAAGATAGAGCACGATGTCTTTAAATCTGAAATCCACAGATTGCAAGAGCAATTAAACAGGCTTTCTGATATAAATTGCAACAGAGAGTATTCGGATAAAACACCATTTCAATCTGTTTTTGAAGCAAATGCGTTAGAGTTACAGCGTGCTTTGCCAAATGCAAAATTTCTGGGTGAAGCTGGAATAATGGATAATTATTCATTTCTGAAACCACTTCCACTGAGGACTGGGGGTTTGATGTCTCCATATGAAGCTATCAATTCTAATTCGTTTGAAGGCACACAGTTTACGAAAAACGATTTCCAAAGTCCCTATTCTGCTATGATGGCGTTCGATAATAACAAAGATCTATTTTCTATGGCAGACGTGTTCTAAATATATTCAAACGGGTGGCGCAAAAGTAAGGACCTTTTCTGGCTCAAAATTCTCTTCTAAATTAAAAAGAAAACAAAAATAAGTTTATACATGAAATGCCGTCGTTGTTAATTTATAGATGACTTTTCTTAAATGGTCTCTTAGAGTTCATAGTAATTTGAGCCCTATCACAGTTCCCATTACTTGCCTGTGATTTTTCCGTATTTCTTGATCATTTTTTCTTTTAGGGCTGACAATCTGTGGCTGTGTTTACATACTCATAACTTCAAAGAAAGAAGTCTATACAGAAAGAAAGAGGTCAGTCATCGATTAATCTTTCAGTCTATGAAGATCATCGTCACCTATAATTGATACATAAACTAATTAGAGGTTATTAAAAAAATACATTAAGTATTTCTTGTTGTTAGTGCTTTTAACTTATTTATTATTTCATACCATTAAAGTTTTTTTTAATAATAAATGTTTTAATTACTATTAATTGTTTATTTACATGGACTGCTACAATGTTGTAGTCATCATTATCGAGTGTGACGACGAAACATGGCATTGTTTAAGTATAGTTAACAAATTTGTTGATTATATTTACCGTTTTAATCCTGTCGATACTAATATTACAAAATTTATCATATCTAGTGTTACTTAAGAGCGTAATTGCAACGTATATAAGTTCAATATATATGTCAGTGTAACAGTTATTAAAAATAATACTAAAAATGGGCTTCAAATTGTTATTTCTCATATGTGCTGCCTTTTTTTCTAAGGTATGTTATTATTTGACTAAAATGAAATAAATCTAATTTTATTTAAACATAATTATCATAAGACATTATTTTTATATTTTTTTCTAATAAATTTAATATTTAAAATAATCAACAGGCACAATCCCAGGCATGTGGGTGTACAAGCCCTTTACCGCCGTTGGGGTCTCAAATTATATCGCCCCCATTAATGGCAACGCAACAAATAGTGGCTCCTCCAGTAGTCGCTACTACCATCATAGACAACTCCGTATCAAACGCGCTGGCGAATGCTCTGCAACTTTTAATTGTCAGTGATTTAATTGAAACCAAACTTGGACCAGCCTTGGCGAACGGAAATGCACTAAACACAGTTGCACCAATTCTTGAAACAATAACTACACCGTATGGATCAGCCATGGAAATCGTATCTCCGTTTCAAGAATTTAAACCTTGTGGATGTACCGCGGAAGTAGTACAGCGTGGGTCACCCCTAATCGAAACTTTACAGCCCAATATATTTGGAGGTATAACAGAAACCTTCTCACCACTGTACAGAACTGGACCAATCGTTGAAAAGTTTCAACCAAATATATTTGGTGGTGTAACGGAAACTTTTTCTCCTCTATATGGCAATGGGCCCATTGTGGAAAAACTGCAGCCCAATGTTTTTGGAGGCGTTACTGAAACGATCTCTTCATTATACGGACCTCAAATAGTCGAACAATTCATTCCAAATTCGTGCGTTAACGAATTGAATCCATTCTATAATGGTGTAACGGAAATCATTCAATCTCCATGTGCTTTAAATTCACCAGTGATCACCCCCAGTTATTACGAAAGAGTATCTGAAATTGTGCCGCCCACAGCTCAGTTTCTTCCAAATTTTTACGGCGGTGTCACAGAGATTGTGACTCCACCAATGGCTGCTGAAGTCTCATTTCCTTCGTCAATACCAGCTCAATTGACGTGTAATTTTGGATATAATTTACCGTCAAATTCCCCTTGTGTTAACGTGAATGTGGAAACATTGCCTTTTGAAACATGTGGTTGTCATTCATGCTCAAAGGGATTTTATTATTAAGATCGTGTAAAATATAAATAAATAATTAAATTATAACTACCATAAACTCGTTTTATTTATGAATATTTCATGTTATATTCCTAGCTTTGCGATGTGAATAGTACATTTATTAACAATATATAAAATATAATATATTTATAGAATTAAAAAATCCATTACAGCGTTATATAAATTTATTAAAATAATTTATTTATACAGAATAAATAGTTAAATTAAAACCTATAAATAACTAGTTATTAAACATACCTAGCATATTAAGTAAGCTAGGTTTGGGGCATGTATTACTTGGAGGCGAATTAAATATAGGAGCTCTTGCAAAGTTGGATACCTGATTCTGGAACAGAGGGTTTGGGCAGCCACAGGAAAAGGATGGTGATGATACGACATCATTTATAAACGGGGTGGCTAATTGTAATGCCAATTCAGAGCCTGCCTTATGGCCTTGTAATAGATTACAAACTATCATCAGCTGTAAAGCATTCGCTAGGTTTTTGCAAACTGTTGGTGAACAGTCAGTTATAATCGTTGTAGACGGCGCAGGTAATATTTTTGGCGGCAAAGGTGTTAATTGTTTATAGTCTATGGAAGAGTACGGCATTGGTGGCGATATGAAGTTTCGGGGTGCCTCTATAATTGTCTCTGGTATTCGATGCATCATCAAGTTTTGGGGTTGGCGGCACTGAGTCTTTGCACTCTAAAAAAAAGAATATGTCATTAACTACCTTCTGAATATTTCAAAGACCAGACTCTAGCTTCGAAATTCAAATATTATAAGTTATAAAGAAACCATCGTTAGAAATCCTCAGTTCTAACAGTAAGTACGTCGTAAGTTTAAAAAAGTTAAGTTTTTGTAATCTGTATAGTATACATAATTTAATCTTTATATAGAATATAACGTACTTCACTAATTCACATTGCAAAATAAATACTGTCTTTACTAATTTTCTAGTATAAAAATAAAATAATTACCTTTAAGCTAATCGCAAAGATACAGAATACTATAATCGTTTTCATTTTCAAGAAAGTAGCCTACACTAAAACAATATTGTTGAAAAATTTACCAGTTATAATTTAATTTATGCAAACATTTATATTTATTGATCGCTTATCTAATAATCGTGATCTATCTGATTTATTTAATGTATTGTTAAAATATTTTATCAGATTTCAAGTAGTTGGCTAATACATGCTTTAATTTACGTACAAAAAGAAATTCAACGATCTTATAAATTTCTTTGATGACATGTACTAAATATTTAACAAGAGTAACTGTTATTTTATGCGATGTATGTATGTGAAATTTAATTGCTGATTTGACAGAATTTGAACTGCTATTGTCTAAGGGTTATGTTTTGTCACGTTCTGAAACAACAATCAATATTGCGCGCAATATCGTTGAGCTTCTGAGCGGGTCAAACCTCACCTTCACCTCTAGGGAATGAAGATTTGTTTTTAAACTTTATTTCCAAATATGGTTTCCAACAAAATTACAACAATAAAAGTTTTTTTCTATAAAGAGAATAGGAAAGAGTCAATTAGGTAATGGTAAAAAAAAAAATTATTAGTTATTTTTGAAAATGGAACTGTAAGAGATATCTTTGACAGGAGTTGTACATATTGATTATTTTAGTTTTTAATAAAATAAAATCTGAATATAAAAGAAATTGTTTATTTTATTACTGTAAACTTACTTCACTGTAGCCCATTTTATAACAATCTAATTTAAACATGCATATTTTATTATTATGCAATTGTATCCAACTTACATAAGTTTCACTCAAATATGTAACATAAATTCTACGAAGAGTCTAAATGCAATAATTAATATTTGTACATAATTAATTATTAACAGATAGGACGCGTATTATATACGTGTAAAAAAATCCACATCCATCCTTATTATCATTATATCGATTCTTGTAATTTATAAAAAGTCTTTTATAAAATTTATTTTATAACTTTGAATAATATTTTTGTAGCGAGAATCACTCAATGAAATAATCGCTAATTATGATTACTAAATCGATAACTTTGATTATGTTAGTCACGTTTGCAAATGTAAGAACATTGTCTTTAATAATTAACGAATTAATATAAGCTTTGCTTATCTTCTTTATAGAGAGCCGTAGGCTTAACAAAAAGTTGTTGTCGAGTGTAGCATAGATTAAATGAAAAGTTCAGTAAAAATTTACTAGAAAAATTCGGATTAAAATATCCTGTACTTTTTTTTGGTTTATCAAGTTCTAGGAATTATAATTGCCACAGTAAATACTTATAACCAAAGATGTGAAATTTAGCTTAAAATTTGCTTTACCAGGCAAAAGAAGCTGAACAGCAAAATACCTACACATGAATAAGCCCGATAATGTTTACTAAAATATGTAAGTACCTACTTATTGAAAAAAAAAAATATTTTCAGTTACAGTTTGCCTCCCCAAGACCACGCGGTCTTCTTCGACGCAAACTTCACCAAATGCCTTACAGACACGTGTCAGGATGCCCAGCAATATATGCTGAAAAGACCATATGCCCCTGTGAATCGAAACAAAATAAAATACCTGATACAACCTGCAACATGGAAGCCCATTTGAATCGTAACGAGCAACTTATTTTGCCACCGAGAGGAATAGAACTACCTTTCGGCTTAGGATATTCCTTTGCTGCTCTACCCGCAGTTGCGGAGGCTTACAACGAAAAGATGTTTGATGTTACAGGAGTTCGAGTTTCAGAAGCCTTCATACCGGTTTCACCAGAATTCGCAAATATCAAAATAGCAACTCCTTTTAGTTGCGAATGGGGATCACTTGTGAAGTCCATTGTTTTATAATAAAAATAACAAAATTTTCATGCATATTTGAAATTAACCAAAAACTGTTGTTGATTACATGAAAAATACAATAAAATACAAAATTTTGAACACTGCACAATTTAATCCACACTCTATTATTATGCGCATAGAATTACTAAAATATTTTTTGCATTTTCTAGCACACTTAATAATCGTTTCCAAATGCCAATTCCTGTTCTGATGTTATCTTGATTATTTTTTTCTGTTATGACAAAATATAGCCTTGATTACAATATTTTAAGAGCAAACACGCCTACGGTAAACGCAAAGGGCAAACGGTTACCGGCTTCTTTCAAGTTTCGCTGGCTCTCTCTCTCTCAGTTAATAAAAAGTCAATTGTCAATATTATCTCTGTAAACTGAGGGAAACTTTGAGAAAAAGAAGGAGTTATGTGTACTTGGCCTCGTTACAACTGTTTAGGTAAGTCGGCTCTTGCTCGTCGTACTTTTTTATGACAGTTGTTCTGTGCGTTTTGTGTATGCCTCTGCACGGCTTATTTATATTTAAAGTTAGCACATAAGGTACATAAAATGCACACATGCTTATACAACACATCGATTATTGTTCATACATTTTCTGCGAAATTTCCTTAATTTTAAAGCCAACTTAATTTGAAACATTTTTAGTATGCTTACTTCAAAGATTTTTCCATTCGGTCAAAACTCGAAAGACTATACAGTCGCAGGACGCAACTCTGTGAGTCGTGGAAATTGCGATTTACATAGTGGATTTTTATTTAATCTTGAAGGATAATTAAATACGTAGAATAAATGGTACTCGCCTACTACAGTGAAATTACATAATATCTAGAAATTAAAAATCACTAGCGGCCCTATGCAGATCTGTAGCATTTTAGTAGTACGAGTAATAAATAATCTGTTGTCTCATGTCTGTGGACGAGAAATGAGAATTAAATTTTGACGGTCTATTGAATATTACAATTTCTTTTGTAATTTTCCTATTTTAAACAAAACAAACAATTTATCCGAAGAACACCATGGTTGAAGCACAGAAGTATAGAATTGAACAAGAAATGACCAATTTGGTCAATGAGTTAGACAGGAGTTATTTGAGAAAAATGCAGGTTGGTTTAGGTTATGTTCTTACTATTTTATATTATGCAACAATTTAAAAATAATATGTTAAATTTTGGTCAGATTTACATAATATGGGAGCAAATAAGAAAGTTAACAGTAAAACAAATGTAGAAATTATGACCAACTTTTTTAACTAATGTTAAAAAATGACAATCTTTTCTAACTAGTCTGTACAAATTCAGCCCTACTATTAGTTGAATTATAAAATAATATTTAATCATTTTTTTTATTTATAAAATTTCAGGGTGATATGCACAGATGTGCTGCAAGATGTTGTGATGACCCAAATTCTTCATTAGAACGTGTCCATGGCTGTATTGATAATTGTACCTCATCACTCAATCAAGCTAATAATTATGTTCAGGTTAATATTACCTTTATTACCATTATAATTTATTGTACTAAAGTCTATAATCTCAAGATATCTGCTTCGTAGTACTTATTTATACAAAATTTTTTTTTTTAGAATGAAATTAATGTTCTACAAAATCGGCTTCAGAGGTGCGTTATGGACTGCAATGATTCAGCAAGAGATAGACTTGGCCCAGACCCAAGCCAGGAAACGGTAAATACAAAAACTTTAGTAAAACAAAGGTTTTTCTGTTGGAATAATATCATCACAATCAACATAAACACAAACATAACAGTTTATATCAAAGAATGCCTAATGTCATAGTTTATTTCATAAAAAAATATATTAATCACAATAAATGTTACTATAGAAAAATTTGGAAACCCCTTTACCTAATTTATATGTGTCACAGTTCCTAGCTCATCCATAACAAGATATTTCTTCTTCACAGTTCACATTCACAGTTACAATATAAAATTAGCTAATAATTCAAACCATACTATAAACATTCTATGTATCCTAAAACAAATATATAAACTAATTGATATTTCATACTTTTATTTATACAGATTGACAAATGCACAATAGAATTTGAGAAGTGTGCAGTGAAATGTGTTGACAAGCACATAGGTTTGATTCCAAGCTTGATGAAAACAATGAAGCAAGTACTGGCAAGCGGGAAACCTCCCCCAACTCGAACTGAATAGACAAACAAGTATATTGAGATATACCAAATTCAGTACAAGACATCAAGGTTACTTTTAATATTATTAACACCAATATTGTTATTGTTTATAACAAATTTTCAACTTAGTATGTTGCTTTCTTCATAATCTTGTAATCAGAAGCTTATTATAATTTGATTTGTGTTTTCAATAACTTGATATCTTGTTCTTCTATCTGAATACTAACCCTAAGTAAAGAAAATACTTTGTAAACTAAGTTCCAAGGACACTGACTGCTATTTAATAAAACATATGCATTTATTTTTATTACTTAGATAGAAATAGTTAACCAGACTAAGTCTGCTAATAAGTACCCTTTAAACTTTATGAACAATTTACTAAAAATCAAAAGCAAATTTTGAATAATATTTGATTTATATTTGTTTAATACTTTACAAAATATACTATAAAAAAATTCTGTCAATATATAGGTATATCCTGTATACTGTATAGTAACTAAAATGTCTAAACTGAAATATAGATAGTGTTTTATAGTGAAATCATAATTGTTGTTAATGTAAATATCTTGTTTATTTAGTTTAGAAATATATGTCTTATTGCAAAGTTTTTTATTTCTTATTTAGTAAGATGCAGTAATAAAATAAAATACCTTTTAAAAAATATTTGTAAGAAGTACAATCTGTATGTTCTAACAATTGAAATATAAACTGTATATGTACAAAAAACATGACATAAACAACCCAAACATTGCTTGCTCGTTCTAGTTTTTACCAAAGGAAGCTGCAGAGGACAGTGTTCTAAAAAGATATTCAGGTGATAATTTTTGTATGAGATCAAAAAATTTTATGTTTATTGGCTTCTTTAAAATTTAGAAGAGCAAACTGGAGCATGATGTTTAGAAAAAATGCAACAGCTGTTGACTTCTGTGTTTGTTATAGAAAATAGCATGCTAAAATATAGACTGTTTACTCAGTAGTTACAGGAAAACTTTAGTTGAATGCAGAATTATAGTATGGAAGTTTAGTATAATCCGAAGATACCCATACCTTTAATCACAATCTTATAAGATCTATCCAGTCCAGTCTGTTGTGTGACTGACTATAAACTTTTTGAATTAACAAAGTGACTGCTAGTTTTCCATGCATCGCCTTGCATTTCTTATTTAATATATTGTTTCAATTTTGTATATAAAGTCATCATGAAATTGTTTTTGAGTTAATTAGTCATTTGAGACATGCATACCCTTTCTATTGTTTTACTTATCTTTGGATATTATAATGTAAGTTCTTAATGCTTTTTACTATTTATGATACTTGTTTTTTTCTTAGTTCAATAACCTTATTTTCTTCATAATAATTAAAAAAAAAATAATTTTAAGTCATACTATGATTTATTCAAACCCAGGGTACCTGTAGTACCTATTAACTAAGGGACCTACAAAAATAAAAACAGAAGAGGAGTATTTCAACATCTGCTTGCAGGTTCCAGGGATCGCCATAGGCCCTGCGTTCATGAAATATGAAAGTCAAATGCCCGAATATCAAATGAAGGAGTTCCAGAAACTAAATATTTTCTACTCAATAAATGAACCACTATTTCAATTTTCAAGATCGTCCTATGAACCATATCAACATGTCACGTATTACTCATATGGAAGTACGTCGCCTGATACGTGTAATATGAATATTGTAGACTCACTTTTATGTGGGTGTAAATATCCGCTTGCCGGAACCGGATATCCGCCTTTTGCCGTTTCCGAACCTACGAGTGTTCCGGGTTGTATGAAATATTTAAGACAAGTCACGCTTCAGCCGCCCTACCTCTAATGGATGTAATCTGTTTTACCCAATAAAGCTAGTACTGTTTAAAATGATTTTTTTTATTAAAGGAATGTTTTGCTAACTGACGTCATGTAAAGCCGCCGCTTAGACACCCTCAATGATAAAAAATTCGGGAACATGTTACTTTTAAATGAGGTGTGAATACGATATACCCTTGATCGCACTATTATAGCATGGCTTTATCGATTTCTGAGAAAGTGGTCGTTAAAAAACAGATGTGTCGTCTTTAAAATAAGATTAATAGCTACGTGATAAGAAAATATTCGATCTGCCCATTGCCACCCCTGCACAGCATAAAATATCAGCATTAGTTTATTTATCTTTGAATTAAATGCAATTTTTTTTAATTTAGTATAGAAATACTACAATGTAAACAAGACCGCAAATATGTGCCATAGATAAAAATAATATATACAAGGAATATGTACTATCATTTAACAGCATTTTAAGAATCTCCTTGTTCTCTAGACGTTGAAATGTTGAGCGTCGAACTGCTATACAGTGACTACGATTAAAAAGAAAGTCATAAATCATCACAT
This sequence comes from Pontia daplidice, assembly GCA_963693355.1. Lineage (NCBI taxonomy): Eukaryota > Metazoa > Arthropoda > Insecta > Lepidoptera > Pieridae > Pontia > Pontia daplidice. The sequence goes on along the minus strand of CAVNZL010000007.1, from coordinate 3,147,786 downwards.
TTTTTATAAATACTTAATTACATAAAGTTTTTACAATAATTTACTAGAATAATTTTTATTCACAACGTGGGAGGGGGTATAGGAATTTTCCTCAAGAAGTGGTTTCTCGACTGGCTTGGAATTACTGGTGGTAATAGACCATTAGACGGAGCCCATGCGGAGACGGGTGAAGCAGCCGGTAGAAATGGGCTTGTGAAAGATGGACAAGGTTCCTGGACCGGCACCGGATATGGCACGGGCACTCGTATTACTTCTGGTTCCCTTGTACATGGAAGAGTTGGTATTAAATTTGGCCCCAGATTGGGTACTAAATTTGGTGCCATTTCGACAATCTTCTGTTGGCATGGTCTGTTTGGAGCTAATTTAGGCAAACATGCTTGTGCTTCTGCCTTTTTCAATTGCATCATTTGCATGGCTTTTTCTTTGTTACCAGCTGATATAATGTTTTGTAATGACAGTACCGGTCTTTGATTTTGAGATCGGGTTTGTCTTGCGCCTGAGTAATTTATGGCAAGTATTAATATTGCTAGGCGTAGAAATTTCATTTTTGTCTGAAAAATAAATGTTACTCGTTAAAAAATCAAGATTATGGACAGGATCTGTTTGAGTGTTCTTTTATTGGAAATAGATTTTTTTAATACAATCATAACTTAAAATAATTTTAAAGAACGCTTGCTATATTTTGTGATATAAAAATATATTTAAAATATTTATTAAGGACGTACAAAATAGTAGTCATGCAAAAACACATACCTTTTTGAATGTCAAAACACCTTAGATTATTTTTAACTAAACAGAGGCATTATATTAATTGTTTTATCGTAACACTTTATCGCAAAATATTGAAACAATAGAACATTTTTCAAAGATAATAGATGTTATGATATGATTTTGACACCCTTTCTGTAATACATCTGTAGTTCAAAATCGAAATTTATTTTTGTAAATAATATAAACTAATTATAAATACTTTTTTAACAGAACGATTTTTAAGAATAAAACAACTGAATTAAGTACAATTTCAATACTTCCTTTTAATAGGCAAAGGCATATCAAATTATAAAAATGTTTTAATTTTACATAAAACTGTAATGATATTTATCGTATGTAATTATGAATCTAGTAAGCTAGACTTGTTTCTAATGTTTATTAGCAATAGAAAAACTTTTACAAAACAAGTTATGAAAACGTAGTTCTATAGATAAGAAATTTAATACTTATATGGATGCCCCACTTTTGAGTAATTATTCAGTTTGGCAAAATGTTGGTTTTCATATCATTGTTGCCAATTTTGTCATGTGTAAGTGTGTTCATTATTTTTTTTATATATATTAACATATTTCTGAGTATGTGTTGCTTATAATATAACATAATCTGTGTGTTTTTGACACAACAATGTGGAATATGCAGCTATCTTCTGTGTTTTGAATTTCTTAACTAAATCTTAAATTGGCTGTTGATATCGTCACATTGAAAAAAAAACGAATACAAAATTCTTGGCAAAAAAAATTATTATATTTAAAAACATATTTTGTTTGTAGGGCATAGCAATAGGTACACACTGCAAGTAATTTTTTTCAATCGAGTTTTAGGAAAACCTAATCTGATTATTATCGGTATGTCGGTATTTGTGGTTACCGACAGGAGTGTATATTTTATATTCCTTAATACTTTCTAAAATAAGAAGCTTACATATACACGTTTTGGAATCAACTATATGAGTTGAACTATATTCTCTTAATTTTTGTAAACTTATCCTAGCTCGCGGCCCGTAAGAATGAAGAATGCAACGACAGTCTTATATCATGGATCTGTTTAAATGCAATTACGAGGCGACCAATTAAATATGATTTGATTTCAGGTTACTGCTCAATGCTTGCGACCAATATTATGTAACCAACCAAAACCCGCGCCATGTGCGCCTTCATTGGTAATCGAACCAGAAACCACAGCACTGGGGTGTCTACAGCCAACGATTACACCATGTGGCACGATAAGTGAAGTGCCACTATTTCCACTTTTGAACATTCCCGAAATTCCCTTATCTATGCTGCCAGCTGCGTCACCAATTTCGGCTTTGGTGCACCCATATTCATGTCTATACCCACCAGCCCTGCCTTGTAATTGTGATAGCCATTTCCTTAAGAAAATTCCCATTCCACCACCATTTATATAAATAAATTGTCCGATTAGTAACATACGAATAATATGTTTTTCTTAAAACTTTTGTGAAGTCATTATTTAACCTCTACTAAATAAAAGTAAATATTACTTATGGTATTATTGTGTAACATTGACATAATTACCTACTTTCATTTCATATTATAACATTTATGAAACAAGCAAAACCGCTGTTGCAGACGGTTTTACTATTTGCTGAGAGAGACATTTTCTCTTAAAAATCATGACAGTAGATATAAATTAGTACCATACAACATTAATAAGTTTTAACAAGTTGCATGCCGACGAAGATATAGTTTTTATTAACAATTGTACATTAAGTATTAACTATTTGTAAACTTAAATTCTAAAAGTATTCAATGTTATATGTTTTTGCTGGGATTCTATAGCAAATATAGGGCGCTGAAGGCGACGAATCATACAAATCCATTCTCTTTATTGATTTCTGTGTCTGTTTCTTTGATAATAAATATGATAGTGATTAGGATTTGGCTAAACAAATATAGGCACAAGTAATAGTTCTTGCGGGGAATAAACCAATAATTAGATTAAAAGAGCAGTACATTAACTGCTTAGACGTTGAAACGAAAATTGGCATTATGTTTAGCAGTTGGAGAGAACAAAATTAAGCAATTCCTTTTATCTTCAAACAATAATGATTTTCTCTGTAGTTATGTAAGAGATAAAAGAGAGATAGATGGTGTCGCGTGCGATAATATTTTGTACTTAAGCGAACCGAAGATATTTTGCAATTATTAATTAACTTCTCTTTCATTTAGTACCATGTCTACTGGAATTTTAATCTGTTTAACAATATTAGTTCTTCAAGTAAGTTTCATTATGAAATGGTCGTAAAATATGTTTGTTTAATGCGTTCGTAAATTTTTAACTACTATTATATTAATAGAGTATATAAAAATGTATTATTGGTTTAAATTGACTTTTTTATGTTTGATGTCAACTTAATGATGGGTTAAACTACGACTTGACAACGATTTAGAATTTAGATTATCTGTACAGATTATATAATTTCTTTCACATATGTTTAGTGACAAAGAAAATCAAAATGATTTAAGGGATGTAAAAAAGACAAGAAAATCATCCTTCTTTTTTATCTAATATTTATAATGATTGTATTTCAGAATGTAACAGCTCAAATTCGTATCCCAGATCTACAACCACAGACAAAACAGAATCAAAACTTACAAAATCTATGGTCGTTGAGGCCTTTATCATCTCTGACACCTAGAATGAAATTAGTGTCGCAACGTCATAGTTATATTATAAAAAAGCCTAATAAGAAAATTAACAAGCGCCAGTTAATGGCTGAATTATTTAAACAATCGGCTATTAAAAATATACAAGATGCTGCCAGTGTTTGTAATAGAGAAAAAAAATCGCTAAATTTTCACAATATCGTTGGCAACATTCCTATGATTGGAAATGATGCCAGCCTTAGTAATGGTGTACATAATATAAAATATTTATAGTCTGGAAATATTAATTAACTTATTTAAAAAACTTAACTTAATTCAATTAATATTATAATAATTAAATGTAAACTTATATGTCTTTTATTATTTTAACTCAAATCCTTTCTAAATATTAACTGATTATTATCTCTGGTAAGAGTAGAAAAGGAGGCCAAGATATAATATTATCACCCGTGATATATCATTGAATTGATTCATGTGATAAGTTCAATGAATGTTTTCACGACACCTACTGATGTTTCCAAGTTACGACAACTTGCATCTGACGTCATAGCTATTGCAAGCGTCCCTAGGGCCCGCAATAGCACCTTGACAAACCCTTTAATTCGTAGACTTGTTTTATCACAAAAACATAATCTATAACAAGAATTTCAGCTATGATAAACCACGTTTAAGATAACAATTGCATATAAATTACGTATTGAAACGTAACTTTTTATCATACGAAAGAACTGTAATGAAAATGTGTCATAATAAGATATTGGTAATATTACATATCATTTGCGTGCAGGTACTTGTATTATGTTATATTTATATCAATTAACTGTAATAGGTTTCGTGAAATTCGTGATATTCACTTTCTCGTAAATTTCAGAGAATTGTCACGCAGTCATTGAGAAATAACTGGAGGTGGGAAAATGTTTCACTACGAAGACATCCTTTGCATGGAAGTTCATTACCAATGCTTAGAAATGGCAGAACACATCCAATATTAATGAATAACTTCATTCAGTCAAATGAATCACCATTCTCATCAATCCCGTTCAATAGATCACCGTTCTCTTCATTTTTATCCAATCCATTCCAGACTAGAACGGCATGGCCATACTTTTCTAGAAATGAAAACCCAGTTGCCCAGTATATTACCTTGAATAACCTTCTAGCAAATATGCCGTATAGAAGTATAGCTTTTATAGATGAACAGACTCATTCATCGAGCTTTGCTTTACCATCAGCATACACAGTAATAAAGAATCCATTGTTACAAACAAATCATTTCGAAAATAATTGTCCATTATGCAATAGGGTGACAATTGGTTTCGATAGATTTTGTGGGCGAAATTTTTTGATGCCATATGTTTAATTTACCTATAAAAATGTCGTTCAATGTACAAAAACCAAAAAGATTTTTTGTTGTTTATTCATCATGGATTTTTTGTTAAACTTAATGATAAGAAATTATATTAGCATACTTATTAAGAAAGTATAATATTATACATAAAAAATTTCGATCTGTTTTTCAATGTACCTAGACTGCTAGGCACAAACAATAAAAGAGAGAGGTTAACGAACCAGGGGTATAATATTTGCTCTGTGCTGCTGCTTTACTGTGACTACCTCCGGAATCTCGTTATATTCTGCGAGTAATAAAACATATTTCTGAATATTTTATTATTTACCGTCCCTTCTGGTTTGGTATTTATTATATTCGGTATTTATTATTTTTGTTTATAGACACGAAATGTTGACAACCTAGCTAAAATCTTCATCAAGCAGACGTAGATATCTCGAATTTTTTAAAGTTATTGAACGACATACTATTTAACAAATTATTTTATGTTTAAAACCAGTTGGTTCGGATAGCAATCGTGGGAGATAAATTAATTTAATAAACTACATAAACAACACATCAATCAATAATAATTTATTTACATTAATCTCATAGCTAATTATTAAAATATTGATTGGCACATTTGGTCACTACGTCCATCACTTGGTTACCAAATGATTCAGCAACTACCGCTGTACCAGATGACGGCACATTACCATCCACAGCAACCATACCATACACGGGAAAACATCCAGATACTTTTATGGTTCCTCCAATAGGTAGCTCTCCAGCCATATTGATATCGCCATACTGTAGGGATGGCAACACCTCTGATATTATTGGTGATACTTGAATATTGTTAATTGCTGGATTTTGGATACCGTGAACGAAATTAGCTGGGTTTGATAGTAAATTGTTCCCGTAATCGTTTCCGTTATAGTTTCCGTGAATTTCGTTCAAAGCTTCATTTGCGCTGTAACTGTTTTGGGAATATGGTATTATACCATCATTCATCCCATATGGCAAGGTTTGTGGTAGGTAACTATTTCCGGTAGGCATTCCAAAAGATTCCTGAAATAAGTTAAAATTAGTTCCTTTTTATATAGATCTTTTTACAGTCCTTATTAAGCCATAAATTAATTTACGCAAAAAGGTTTCATTGATCTTTGACTCCTTTGTGTTTATTAACCCGGAAATAAATGTCGTAGCTCGAACAATTTAGTGATTAATCTATGCTTACTGAGATATTACTAAATATCTGATCACAGATTGATAATCTGTGGCGAAACGAACAAGAGTGGTTTGATATTTTGCATGATTAAACATTAAACACATCTTCATAATATTAATTATGTATAGATAATATATTATTAGAACTTACTTTTAATAATACGCATTGTGCGAGAAATAAGAGAAGGCGATTCATTTTTAAGTGTTTTTGTATAAATGAAAAGATTTGTATTTTTTACTATATTTAATGCCTAACGTTATCTGTAAATATATTATTTTGTAATTTACATTGATATCGAAGTTACAATGCAAAGTTCAATGCAATTTCTATTGCTTATCGTTTTGATGTATATTTTATATTTCTTAAGAAAAAAGTAACGGGTTAATTTAAAAAAAATTACAGATAATCATATCATTGCTTTTTTTTTGCTTTATACTGGTAGCACTATACGGAAATGCGTCCTATTAATTTTGGCGAAAAAAACATGTTTTAAATATTTCTGAATTTATGTAATTTTCAGGTGAAATATCATCTTTCGTAGTAGCCATAATAAAGATAATCAATTCTCAAATATTATCAAATTTCCCAAGAATACTAAGAAGCCACACGTAATGTATTATTTTGTTTAAATTAATGATGTCACATTTTAACAATAGCGAGTTATGAAAGCAAAATGTATTTAAATATCGGCATATTTTAGAGAATTCAATCAATCAGTTTCGAGATACCTTCAGCAAATTTACGTAAACATTAAAATGACCAAAGTCGTAATATTATGCCTTTCTACAATGCTCATACAGGTATATTGTTATCCAAAGCTCATTCTATTATATATTTTGCCTATATATAATATGACTATGTTTTCTATTTGATGCACTAGTAGTGACCATTGATGCTTGAAATATTTTTAAGTTATAATTCAACCAAATAATTGAACGTGATATAATCTTACATTAGTAATAACAGCTGATCAGTGTTCTTATAATATAAGCTTATGATTTTATTTATCTATTTTAGCTTAGATAATAAAATGTATAATTGTAATTTTATTTCAGACGATTAATAGCCAAGTCATTTGCAATCCTCACTCTGGCATTATATCATCAGGCTTGGACTCAATGGTATACGCCAATCCCATGGCCATAGCATACGGTACGGAATATGCCAATCCGTGGGCATATGACAACTATGGGCTCAACTTAGGCACACTGGCAGCCAATGGATGTGGGTTTTCGGTACAATCTATGTCTCCAATCGCACCGAATGGTGTTTCAATTTTGTCAGAAAACATGGTTATAGAAGGACCGTTAGCCGTCAATGGACAAATGCCATTCTTAGGCACAATTGGTGTCGAAGGTTCTCTGCCGGCCTCGGGAGCTGGTGTTGTATCTTACGGTGGTGGCAACGGTAATGTTGGCATAACGAATGAGGCTATTCCCAACTTAAATATGGTGAGCCAATATAACATGCCTGGCATGTCACCTGGTATGAGAGGATTGGCCTCCAATACGGCTGGGATAGCCATGAAAAATGCCATGTATGGATTGAGTGGTTTATATTGAATGTAATTTATTATGTTTTAGTTATATTTACAAATAAATTACTTAAATTTACTTATTTTAATTTTTCTATAAATTTCAAACAAAAAGGACGCCAAAATACGATACCCGTATCTAAATTGAAAATGGAACCTATAGTTTCAAAAATTCATATATATTTGTATTTTATCCAGTAACGGATACTGTAACTATCATAAAGTCTGTTTCGACGGATATTTTTACTCTTTGCATTGATACATTTCAAATGTAGTTAGTAAGGAAAAACTATTTAGCAATATAACAACTTATTCTACTAAATAATCAAACAACCTGTCCTAATCACATATTATAAATCTTAAGAGTGTATTTTGCTTATTATCTTGAACGCAATAATCCCTGTAACTACCCCTCGAATCGTAAAATTGTATTGAATTGTGCCTTAATTGAGGAAGTTATACGTTTCGCGTTTTCTATTTTCATGAGTTTAACATTTAACCGCAGGGATTCTTATTACTTGTCTCCAAAAATAATAGCTAGTGTCTTATAATTAGTGGTAAGAAATCAAACAAAAGTGTGAATCAGCCATCGATTTACAAAAAAAAAAACGGATATATTTATCTGAATCTTATGAGCGCAATGCTTCATCCTGATAACTTTGAGATACTTTAAATTATCTATCCTATACAAAACGTATGGCAAGTAGATTTTTTTTATTTCATAATTAAATGGACCTTAAGAAATGCACTAACATACTTAGTGTTCTATTTGACTCTATGGTACCACAATTGAATTTATAATCACTTTTTTGATGTACTACTATATTAAGGAACTCACTGTAAAGGGGTTAGATAAATGGTCAATTTCATGACTTTCCAGTAGCTCTAACTAATAATTTCTTTCTATTACCGGAACTCTCTTGTTATAAATATTTCATAAATCTTTAATCATTTTCCATTTAATTTAGCCCGTTTTGAAATATAACATTCAATAAATTATAGTTTAAAGATATCATATTAAATTAAATATGTCAAAAATCGATTTTCAGTTTGATTCGTGTCAAATTAACTGCGACGTGTTAAAACAATTGTTCGAAGCATTTTTAAAGAATGACTCATATATGATATGAAGTATTGAAAAATGTTTTCAAACCAAATTGTAAAATTAAGAACTCAATTAGTTCAAGGTTGGTAAATATAAGGTTTAGTAAATAAATCATAATTTTAACTCAAAAAATTTATTTACTTAATAATTAATTTTAACTAATAAACGGCACCTACTGGCGAATTTATGCCTGCTGGATAACCGTTGTAACCTAGCCCATTTCCATAGGCATTAGCATATGCATTAGCTTTGGCATATGCGTTTTGATTAGCATATGCGTTTTGATTGGCATATGCGTTTTGATTAGCATATGCGTTTTGATTGGCATATGCGTGTTGATTAGCGTATGCGTTTGGACTAGCATATGCGTTTGGATTACCCATCACTGCAGGGTCATTGATACCTTCACTGACGATTCCAACGTTTCCATTTCCACATCCGTAAGCCACCGCACCCTGTCCAGACGCTTGCAGAGGACCTTCCAATGCCACAACTCCCAAGAATGGTAATTGACCAGAAACCGCTAGGGGTCCTTCCATAGCCATATTATCTGATTGAACAGTTATGCCAGTTGGTGCAATGGGCGAAGAGCTCATCACTCGTAGACCACCACTATTCGATGCAGCTAAGTCAGCTAATGTCAAGCCGTACGTGAGCCCCGGGATGTTGTGACCGATTGGCATTTCTTCTACCAAAGAATTGCCATAATTTCCGTAATATGGTTGATAGGCATTAGGAGCGTAGACATTGGCAGGGTAGGCATTCGCATATGCCATATTTGTACCAGCTATGGCAGCAGCTTCAGCTGCTACCGCAGTATTGGCTACGGCGTTCGCTGCAGTGTTTCCAAGACCAGCAGGGCTATAAACCCCTATGCTTTGGCCGGCGATACTCTAAAAATAGAAATAGTTTATTTATAAAGAACGCTCACGTGATGTGTCATAGTTTAAAATGTCAGTCATATTTAAGCAAGATGCTGTACTTAAAAAGTCTTTATTTAAATGTACTATATCAGCAATAAAGCAAAAAACTCTATTTAACAAAAACTACCTGGATTAACATCACCGAGGCAAAAATAAAATGTGCCTTGGAAAACATTGTAGCGTTATAATTAAAATAACAATGATTTTAAATGTTACTTTCGCTTTTTATATACACATCAAAATTGTATAATTTATCAATTTTAACAATACTATTAATCATTTTTGCATAATGTGTTTCATAATTGAACTAAACAATAATATTGAAATCGTTTCAAGGAATTTTTGTTTTAGTTCATTCGGTCAGTAATTTCAATATTTCTATAGTGATAACATACTTGAGTTATAATAGCCTCACACTAAACATACCAATATTGTGTTTTTGGAGAATTTTTTCATTAGGTAATCTAATATTAGCTTCTCTAAAATTTGACCAGTATCACACAGTAGGTTTGTGATATAGGAACAAATAATTTTACTGTTATTTTACTCTTTCTTCAACATAATCAAAAATGTAGTTCAATCAAGCCTACATTTTCGTAACACTTATCGTGATTAAAAGACTAGTGTTTTTTTAATTATAGTTATTTTTTATTATTTCTTCATAGCAATATTTATTGATAAATTTTATCGTGAACACTACACTGTATAGTGTGATGACTATATGAGACAATTTAATACAATTTCTGATCCATTAAAAGTTCGGTGATGGGATAAAATCATAAAAATGTTCTTATAAGCTAAGGAAGTTTGAATGATAAATGTCTATATTATAAGAGCTATGAGGTACTAATTTTGTGATCACTTACACTGTTATCTTAGACATGTTTCCAATATAAGGAAAAAAAAATATCTTATAAATAACTTATTTTTTAAGTTTTATTTTTCTATCACTTTTTTTAAGGGAATTTTAATATTATTACTTGACACAAACACGTGGCGCATTTAAACAGATCTGAGAAAATTCTCGTACGCTTATAGTATTATTTTTCCCTGCTACGCATTCTTCCGTTTTTGGTTGTAGCTTAACCACATTGGGTCGGTTAATTTTTGCGCTGCATGTTCTAACTGACAATGTGGACTGCTATATGTAAAATTATCAAACATTATCTTATATATCGAATACTGGCCTGACGACTGAGTATTTGGTTGACCTCTAATCAAACACTTCCGTTGAAAAAATGCTATGTTCAAGGAAATAAAATACGGCCTTTAATAATTTAATTCATGAAATTTTATATAATACACGGCTATATTGGCCTTACCCCAACAAGTCGTATCGATTTTTCGTAACAAGTTTAAAAGAAATTATAACAATGCAATGTATAAGAATATGAAGTCTTAAAATACTATATTTCACTATGGATTATATATCTTTTTAATTATCAAAAAATTATTGCGCTTAGTAATTATGTATAAGTGGTATATTAGCTATGTATTTTTATATACGTATAATTTATACTTTAAACCTTATTTTTACATGCGATTATTTATTGGCCTAAATTTTAACTTTAAGCTTTGTATTTGTTATTAAAAACATATATTAAACATTTATTTATTGAATGGCCACATAGTTAACATTTGACTTTCGGGTTTTGGTATCTAGACATCTTTAAGCATAGTTATATTGACAACTAATCGGGTCAAAGGCATATTCTTCTTACGAGATTAGAAATTCCGAAAATAGAAGAGTCATTACGCTCATTTATTTCGTAAAACGATAAGGTTGGTCTTGGCTACTTCATCCATTCTGTAAAATGAGAAATGAGTTTCCGTATCTACACACTTTATTTCATTTCTGTAGCTATAAGTTACTTACTATAAATAATTAACGCCTCAAAAGAAATGTTTAGCATAATTTTGCAATGTTAAGCGCATTCTAATAATGCAAATATTGAAAAAACTAAACCTAAACTTGACGTTATTGACAATAATATATGATTTATCATAGGAGGAAATTCGGGGAATACGTTTATATAGGAAGAAAATGCACATCCAGTGTCGTGTTAAGTTTACAGAAAACTTTAAACTTTTTCCAATATTGATTGTTAGCTAATTATTTTGATAACGGTACAATCATTTTTACTTATAGTTAAACATTTTACCTGAATAAAACATGTGACTGAAGGCCTAGCAAGGTGTAAGTATAAAAATTACTTATAGATTAGGAAAATGTTAACATCACCTTAAAGGATAGTAAAATATAACCGTATAGCAAAAATGTTCATAACTACTGTGTCATCAAGATTACAAATGTGTGATGAATTTTTTCATTTCAAAACTTCTTTAAGAAATATCTCGGATGTTATTAATAAATTATCATGATTGACGCTGGTTTCAGGTGAGTAAAAAACCAAAATAAATTTAAGAAATGTACAATTCGTTTATTTAGTCATTTAAAAGTCTACGTCTTAAAATCTTCCACATCCACATCCACGGTTGTATCCATATGACGCTGGGCCAGCAATACCTGCAGCGTAGGGGGAGGAGAGGCCTTGTCCTGCAAAAGCTGGACCAGCAAGACCAGGGGCAGCAATGCCTGAGGCGTATCCGTAACCGCCGGCACCGTAAGCACTGATATCCTCGTTCAGGATTGCAACGTTTCCATTGCCGCTTCCATACGCAACGCCTCCCGAACCAACAGTTGGTAGTGTTCCTTCTAAAGCAACAGCTCCAAGGAATGGGATCTCACCACTGACTAGAAGTGGTCCTTCAATAGCGTTTTCGGAAATTAGAGAGACGCCGTTGGGTGAGATTGGTGAGGAACTGGTTACAGTGAGGCCTCCACCGTTCGAGGCTGCAACTGTTGCTGGGGCCAGGCCTCCGGTAATGCCGTAGCCAAATCTGCCTTCCATAGCTGCATCGTATTCAGCGGCACGCATTCTTCCAGCGGAGTTCCAAGGGCCTGTCCATTCAGCGTTGCAAGGGGATGCCCATTCCGCGCCCCATTGGGCACCAGCTTCCATGGCGTAAGGGGCAGCACCCCATCCATATCCTTCAGCTAATCCATTGTAAGCACCAATGCATTGGCTGCTTATAGCCTGTAATATAATTATTACTTCTTTTATGCTTTAGGCTCGAGTAGTCTATTGTTATTAGGTCAATACAAAATATTAGAAGCGACGTTATTTAAACCTTATTTTTTTGTTATAGTACCTTCAAATCCAGGGGCGAACCCAAGGGGTCGTAAATTGTCTTTGCGAACAATATGGGGGATATTGGGGATATATCCCCCCCTCCGAAGTATTTATATTAATTATTTAAAAAAAAAGTTACCTCATATCACATATATTTATATACTTAAATCCGTTATACATTTTTAAGGTATACTTAAAAAATTATCCCCCCTCAAAATCAATTCCTGGGTTCGCTCATGTTCAAATCCAACCGCGATACTAAAGTATGTATATAAATGAAGACTACTTAATGTTTTTTGCATTTTTAATCCCATGTCCTATATTTTAAATTAAGCCATAATGTGTATTATCGATTTTTATCTTACCTGAATAAGTAAGGCTTGAGCGCAGAAAAGGATAGCTTTGAAATACATGGTTGTTTGTTCGTATGAATGGTTTTATAAAAACAAAATAATCCTTTTATATGTGTCATTTACACAATGCAATTTTATGTCGTAATTAAGTTAAATGTATGAATAAATTAGAATTAAAAGTAATTATGAAATGTAGTCGATAAAGGTTATTAGGACATTGCCCTATAAAAAGTGTCACATTTTCTTTTAGAAGGTATTCTGTTTACTCAGTGAAGATAAACATGTCTGCTTTCAGCATTGTCTTCCTCTGCTTCCAAGCTTGCTTGGTCCAGGTAAAACACCAAACATTAATAAATTTCCATATATTGTTTAATTGCATATGGGCTCTTAAATCTCATATATTAGAAATATGTATTCGAATCTTAATTGTAAATTTTAAATATAAGATTATATATTCTAAAGAATAGGGAATGCCATAGACATTTTACAATATTAAAATTATCTTTTTTTTTGGAATTGTATATTCCGTAAAATTATAGAATATAAAATAATTTTGTCTGCATTTTCAGAATGTGTTCGGTTGGATTGCCGAGCCACCATGTGCAGCTGGTAATGCACCGTGGGGACTTGCCGGTCCCGCCGGTTTAGGACTTGCCGGACCCGCCGGTTTAGGACTTGCCGGACCCGCCGGCTTAGGACTTGCCGGACCCGCCGGTTTAGGACTTGCCGGTCCTGCTGGTTTAGGACTCGCCGGTCCCGGTCCATTCTCTCCTGCGTTTGAAGCTGGTCTCGGTGCCTACGGTGGTGAAGGCATTGGTGACGTAGCTGTAGCCGGAGAGATGCCAGTGGCTGGTACCACCATGGTAGCGGGACAGGTGCCCATCCTCGGTGCAGTACGCTTCGCGGGTGACCTCCCAGCTGGTGGTGTTGTCTCTATTGCCGGAAGCAGCGGATGCGGATGCGGAAGATCTTCATACATGTACTAGACTTTGTAACAGAAATCTATGTGGACAGCTTTTGAATAAAAAAATGAAATATAATTTTTTTGTATTATTTTTATATCGTTTGTAGGTAGTAATATACATTCGTAGTTGATGCGATTATAGAAAATTGAAAAACGCATTCAAATTCTTACAGCTAAGGCATTGATTAGTATCAGCTGCCAAGAACAACTATTTAGTGGAGATAAATCCATAGTTATGCATATTTTAGTATACTTAGGGCATAGTATTAAAGTTTTCCATTTTAAATACTGAGATTAATGTTAAACATAGTGTAATGTTGTTTTTTATTAACATGAGTATCACACATAAAAATCAAGTTAGTTTGTAACGGGGGTGCTCCCGCCCAGGGGTGAGAATAGTGTGTGTAGTTATGTGGGGCCTAACTTGCGCTTTATAGAGTGGCACGCGGTGTGAAATAGCGCGATTTGAAATTATGAGAACTTTGTGTTACATACATTATAATATACTATTACTATAAAATTTACTCTATCCTTATTATTTTTTTTATCTAACCAGTTGCAAATGACGTCTTTCATTATCAGCTGGACGTTATGTTTGAAGTATGGGTCCAGAGCGGTAACATTCACAATTATTGTATTTTTCAGAATCTTACACAAACAAATGATAGCTTAATACATATTTTCATTTATTTTGTTTAAAATTTTCTCTAACTTAAAGTTGGCCGTTAATTATCTATCCTGAAATATTATTTCATCGCTATACCTTTTAATTGCCAAATTATAATAATAATAATTATTTGAGAATCTATAATTAATCAACGAATATTTATTTTTTCATTAAATATACCATCTTTATTGAATGAATCGAGTTTGGGAGCAGCGAGACGTTGTTGTAAGTCACGAGTGTACCTATGACGAGCGCCCTGTGCTTCGCGTGAGCACTCGCTGCGTTCCTTTGTTTTTTCCTAATCGGCCTACCATTCTTTATCGCTAGAGATGAAAATCACTAACAGTATATTTAGAATAAATGTATAATATTCAATTTCTACACCACAAAATATTAGATTTGACAGTTATAGAATAATAAGTTACAATCGACCATGTTCGTGCGTTAGACAAATTAATTTAGACATTAGCTTGTGAACGAATTTAATTCTATTTATTTCCAATTATGTTAACAATATCTGCCATCTGCCATTTCTTAATTAGACTGTATTATGACCTAAAATACATTTTGTGTTACGATTTTGCTTTAAGTACTTTGCAAAATTGTAGTAGTTTACACGCGAATATTAACTTGTAATATGTTTCTCAGCATTAAGGGTAAGTGTTATAATATGACGTTTAAATACTCTTAATACAACACTCTATAATTTTTCTACTAAATTTTTTTCTACTTTTTAATACTCAAATTTTATTATATAGAAATCTGTATTAGCAGTATAAATTTATATTTATTTACCTTTAAAGGCAAAAATTTGTGTAAATATCGCTGTCAGCAATTACAAGTATGTCTTTAAACGTGATAATTGTACGAATTGAAAAAGTGATTGGCAAACAATATTGTACAACTGACAAGCGATTAATTAAAATGTTTTCCATATTTTATTTAAAAATATTATAATAAAAAAATTGTAAACAAACAAAATAGCATAAACATGTTATTTGGTTGCGATCTTTAGCCTTGATTATTATTTAAATTTGATTACTTATAAATAAGGATATAAATAATAAATATATTCCAATAAATGACATATTTATTCAATTAATAAAAGTGGTTGATGAATGAAGGAATCTGTTTTTAAAATCTCAATACTACTGACAACCGCAGGGTCTTGCAGGTGGAAATGCTGCACCAACCCCATATCCACATCCTGATCGGATAGATGGAATTTCCCAACCTTGTCTACCTGGAAGAATTTCTGGCCCATTCCTGAAGGAGGGAATTTCCAATGGCCTCACGTTTGGACTACCCACCCCAGATAATTCCAACCCCGAAGTTTCACTTAAAATTCCAACATTGCCATTCCCACAGCCGTATGCAACGCTGCCGTATCCACCAGAAGGTAAAGATCCTTCGAACGATACAGCACTTAGGAAAGGCAACTGCCCATATACGGAAAGTGGTCCCTCGATGACATTCTCCGACGTTATAGATAGAACTCCAGGGGCAATCGGCGAAGAACTGGTTACAGGGAGGACACAATTTGAGGTTGATAGGGTAGATATATCTATAAAGTCGTATGGTAAGCTAGAGCTGCAACCCGTCCATCCTGGGTTTCCAGCCCAGCTTCCAGGTTGCGCTGGTCTGACATGGCCAGCCCAATTTGGAATGTTATCATTACATATGCACTGACCGGTTATGACCTGTAGGAATAGGAAACACATCACATAAATCCATTGATGTTTGAAGAAAATTCTGCTTATTTTCTAGGTTGATATAAAGATGTATTAAACGTTTTTATCTTACACAAAATCTGTTACGCAGTTACGTATAACAGAGATTAAATAATATTTAAAGTGATTAGGCACTTCCTACCAAATCGAAGCGATTATTATTTCTCCGGGAATGTATCCAAAGCCTTCAAATATATGGTACTTTAGAATGTATAATAAAAAATGGTATTACCTGAATTAGAACAGCTTGAGTTAAAACAATGAACTTAAGCATTTTGTCTGAGACTTAAAGTCATACTTCTCTAAAAAAAATTCCCTATTTATAGCATAAGTTTCGCAAAAAAATTGTAATAGGACGTGATATTTTGCAAATTTCAACAGTATTTTTATAGTAACCTATTATTTTTATCAATTTTGCGGTTGCTAATCAGCTAGCCCAGCACTATTAAATAAATATTTATACATGTCATGTATTTTATTTACTTAATTATGCTGCTCCCAAATCTAATAAATTTGAACTGAAATATTCACAAACTCAGTCATAAGGGCTTAGCAAAAACTACTATGGTTGATACCCAGTATTATAGATTTCTATATATTTGTATAAAGATGGTTAGCGCTCGATTACAACAAGTTCAATACTTTTGAATAATTATCAATAAATAGGCTCATAACTAAGTAGTCAAATAATTTGATCTAGCAAGATTACTCATGAAATATAAAACTCGGAAACATAATCTCAAGAACTGCGAGATCTACCTACTTCAAGAAGTTAATTTAATGAGGAAGGGCTATATAAATTAAACATACTATACAATATAATAGTTTAGATTGGGTTACTATTTTGCATACATAACAATTTTGACGTTCTAATATTCTAGCTGTTTAGGTGTGTAATACTTGTGAATTGTATTTCAATTATAGTGCTGTTGTAATAGTTTTGTAATAAATAAATAGGATCTCGCTACTAGCAATACGAACAGAAAAGAAAGAAAAAAGAGTAATCTTATTTCTCTTTAAAACTATTAAATCCGAAGCCAAACGTATATCAAGTATCTATCATACATCTTAGAAAATTACTTTACAAAACTCCAAACAAATTGCCAACACGATGTCTCCGACAGGGCTGAATCCGTTGGTAACAGCTAGTTAATACGATACATAATAATTGTCACAATTTCCTATTACAAAATGATTGATAAAACTGAATAGAAATTGCAATAAATGCGCGAAACTTTAGTTCGATCGTTAGTGTGTCAATTACTTGTAGAATGAATTACTTTACAATATTTGTCGTGTTACAGACCTACTTTATACAGGTAGGTGATCCTTAAAGTAGAGAGAAATTGAGAATGAGACATCATAGTCGAGTGTTTAAGGTACAGAAATGTTAATAGTAGAAGGTCTCTTCCAGTCCATTTATTTTAATCAAACATTAACACTAAGCTAATAAAATATAGGCCAAAAAATATAAAAATAGAATTGTAGAGCCCTTATATTACATTTTTTTTTTAAATTAGAAGCAAGATTTTTAAAAGTCTTTGATATAAATACACTACATGTTACAGAATGCGTTGACCCATTGCACCAGACATCCAACCCCACCAAACATTTCTCAATGTGCCATAAATGAACCAGTGATTTTAGAAGATTACTCTAGTAGCGGAATTGGAACTGTTTCCGTATTCGGTGATATGCCATTGTCTGGTGCAACGCAGGTGGTAGGTCAAGTACCAGTTCTGGGCGTAGCTAGATTCTCTGGAAACGTACCTGCCCGTGGCGTCATAACTATTTCCGGAGCTTGTGCTTGTGGGTGCCACGGACCACTAGATAAATGATGGGAGATATATTCCGAAGAAATTGAAAGCTCAAAAAGCATATAAAATTTAATATATAGGCATGACGATGTTTTATTTGTAGTTGTTTTTTTATATTATGATGTTATATGCAACTGGCAAATAATTGTTTTTACTAAAGCAGTTGTTATAAGAATAATTAAATAAACATTCAGAGGATATCCAAATGTTTCATTTATATGTAGGTAGTGTAAGTTACTTGCTTGTAGTGCAAGGACCAGTAACTATAGCGCTTTGAGTTTACCCATCCAGAAACTTATATTCTAAAAGAATGTATGTCTGTTTATTAAAGTGTAACTAATTGAAAATACATATTTTAACATAACAACATGTAATTTAAGTTTTATGCGATTATTTTATTTAAGCAATAAGACAATGTGAATTTAATTTGGTTTCTTTCGTTCAATTTAGCAAAAAAAATAGAAAAGAGCATGAGCAACATGATTTTCATAATTTTGAAAGAATATTCATTAATTGTGATCTTTAAATCAATGTCATGAAGTAGCTTTATCGTTAGAAGAGGCCATTTTTATTAAAACAAAACATCTTGCATCAAACATTTATTACGTCACGTCTCTTCTGGAACATGAATAACTTAGTAGCGGGCACCGCAGCCAAGTCCACGTCCGTAGCCCATTGGTCCATTGGCGAAGGCCATTGGTCCATTACCGTAGGCCATTGGACCATTACCGTAACCCAAGGGACCATTGGCGTGAGCCAATGACTCGTAACCGTATCCTGAGACATTCTCGTTGAGCATAGCAACATTGCCGTTACCGCTGCCAAAGTTAACTGCACCAGAACCAGCTGTGGGCAAAGCACCTTCCAAAGCGACTGTTCCCAAGAAAGGTAATTGTCCAGCTACAGCTAAGGCTCCTTCAATAGCGTTCTCTGAGAGCACGGACACACCGTTGGGGGGGATTGGGGAGGAACTGGCCACTGGGAGGGCACCACCGTGAGAAGCAGAGGCGGAGGCAGCGTAGCTTAGAGGAATTTCACCATAGCCAGCCAAGGGTCCAGCGAGAGAGGATCCAAAAGATCTTCCGAATGGAGAAGCGGCAGCAGCGTATCTTTCAGTGGCGTAAGCATCGACGGCAAAACGGTCTGCGGCAACACGGTCAGCAGCATATCTCTCAGTAGCGTAGGCGTCGGCGGCTAAACGTTCAGCTCCGTAACGGTCGGCGGCGATGCGGTCAGCAGCGTATCTCTCAGTTGCGTAAGCATCCGAAGCGAATGGTGCATTCAGCGCAGCATTGTATGCGTTGCCACCACAGTACGCTGAGATGCTCTGAAAGTTAAAAAATATTTTTTACTCTTGACTAGTAATAGGTATGAAAAAATTATCATTTAAATGTAAACGAAAACGTAATCATTTTCAAATATTAACTATGTATTGTTACATAGTAAATCACGTATATGCGTAGCGACAGAGTTGATACAAGAATTTATTTAGCAATGGAGAACATGATGATTAACGTATTTACATTTTATTAGTAGAAATATGACCAATAACTTAGTGAAGGTTTAAAAGCAAATATGATTTTAAGTCAATCGGGAATAGCTGAAAGCAACTGGATCCCACTCAGCATCTCAGAACTATAACTAAAATCTTACCAGCTCAAAGTAAAGATGAAATTAGAGAACGAATGTGTTTAAATAATGAGTTAATAAAATTACCTGGATAAGCAAAGCTTGGGCAAAAGCGCAAAGAAGGATCTTAGCTGCCATTTTAATGAATTCTAGTTAATTAATGAAACTGGAATAAAATTACCAAAACTTTACATACTTTTATATACGCAGTTATCACTTAGGCTTATTGTTGCATGTGATGTTTCGCAATTTTATTGTTCCAATAAATCATATTAGGTTAGTAAATTCATTGTGTCATATAGGCCGAGTAGATTATTTGTGTACACACAAAATTGATAAAAATTAACACGTATTATAATCGGTTGTGGGGCTGAAACTGTTGTGAGTTCCTTGTGTAAAATTCATTTTGGGGTTTTGAAATATAAAAATAGTTTATTCTTTTCTCTTTTATTTTCCCTTAAGTTGTATAATAAACGTAGCTCTGTAAAGCTTTTCAACAACACTGTTCTTTAACAATGATAACTGTACAAACACTTCAGGATAGTTAGTCAATAAAATAACCTATAAACCTTAGATAAATAAATATAAATGTACATTCATAAACTTCTTTTGTCTAATTCAAAAAATACGTGATCTCTCAACATCAACAATCCAGGATTGAAATGTTAGAGACATGTCAGTATAGGAAGTTATGCGAAACAGAATGTGTCAATACAATTTAGTGGAGCCCTAATTAACTGAAAAAGTATGGAAAAACTAAATAGTTCGGCCCATACATGTGTTAATTATTGCTAGCCGCCGCATACCGAAACAATTTCATTTAGGTGTTTTAAACATGAACGTGAGATCTGTTTAGATAATTCTCTTGTTAAAATTCCCCTTAATATTAAAAGGAAGAACAACTTTATTCACCCGAAAAAAATATTTTTCACTAGGAATCGAACCCCAGGTGTCTATAGGTCTTAGTTCTTCATATCAACTCAGCATTCTGTTATCGACACTTTGGCTTACGCTTATAATATATAAGATAACTATGATGCTATATTGTTTTTGTAAATTTTGTTTTTATGTCATTAGAGAAATTTCCATAGCTCTTATCGGTTTCCTAATATAAAAAATGTGTCCTGAATTAAACAAAATACAAATTTTGTTTTAAGTAGTTGCATCTTTAACTGTACACTATTTAAGATTACGCTGATTTGTCTATAGATTTTTGCGTGCAACACATAAACTAGCTAGAACTGAACTAGAATCCACTCAATATCTGGCCTCTAGTTCAGGTATATGGCGTATAAACTTCCTTAATTGACAACATACCGTAGTTAAATATGCGGAAACGCGCAACAACAACTTGCAATTATTGATACCTTTTAAAAAAGATTATTGATTTCCTAGCAATTCTCTTATAAGTTTTAGTAATAAATATAGTAACAATAGGTATTCTATTAAAATACTAACATTGTTTCATTTGTCAAGTGTATTACAAAATTGTGTGCTATGTTTTGTTTTGTTATATATTATGTTGTATAGAAAACTAAATTAAAAAGGATTATCGATTAAACATTAATTAATAACGTAGCTATTTACTGTACTATACCGTTAATATAGCATACCAATATTGTGGTTTATCAACACCGAAGCCACGAGTCACGCTTAACCATTTTTAGATAAACACAAAAAATGGAGAAAAAAGTTAGCGCCAGAGCGTTCTAATTATGACAAAATATGTCGGTTATTTGAAAGGGCAACCTCATTTTTTCAACCCGTGATTTATAACAGTTGATGTGGCTTGATTTAAATGTATTTTAATTAAGTCATATTAAATGACTTCTTGCAGTATATTATTGCATAATAAATCTGTCTAGGAACTTCCTCTTCATATTTTAGAAACCGTAGTTTTAATTGTTTTCAATTGCAATCTTGGGAGTCAGTGCCGAAACGATACGTCGAATATAAAGTACGATTTTCAATTGCATCATTGGAAGCACAGAAAGATCTAACATAATCTTATCTACATGTTCCAAATTGTATGAATCTCTATTATTCTATTTTTAACTTGTCGCGCAAGCTTTATTTATCGTATTTTTTTTTAGATGACAGTCAAAATATTTTTTAACATTAAGATGTAAATTTTGTTAAAAATAAAATATCATGGAAATACATATTTTTCAAACATACCCACAGGAAAAGCTAGTTCATCTTAATTATACTATCGTTCACTCTACTTGAAACTTTTAAGACGACGCGTCCAATTAAACAAACTAACTAAATAATTATCGCAATTAATGAGGTACCTCATAAGTCAATCTTTAAATAAATTCAACTCTTACGCATGCCCCGCCCCATCATCCGATTGGCTTATTGCTAATTATATCTTTGGTACTTCGAAGCCAAGACTATTTGCATCTTTTAAGAAGTCCCAATCAAATTTGAACCCTACCGGAATGCTATTGAGCTCAAACTCCCTCCACCGCTTACTAAATGTAGCATACTAAAATGTCATCCAGATATACACCCATTAGCTGAAGATTTTCATCTTAATTTCTCATGGAATCGCTGCCAGATGTATTAAATACATTCAATTAAGTACTCTACATATAACAAAATAAAGCACTAAATAATATGAAACCGACTTTCAAAGTAGCGTCTTCACATTTCAGTCTTAGTATCTCGAAGTGACAAAAACGAGTCGTTAGCTTTCAAATTAGTTAGAGTTATTGCTTCTCCCAAATTTGTTGTAAATTTTACACTCTGAGGAACCAGTTGTGTCCGATGTGTGCACTAGGAAAGTGTGAAATATAGAAATGAGTGTTCACGAAGAGTCTACGGGTAACAGTGAAAAAGACAGAACTGAAGCGAAACTCCCGTTTTCCATAGATAATCTGCTGGCTGATAAATTTGAATCTAAATCGTATTTCAAAGATTCTGGTGACGAAAGCAGTGATTCGGAACAGTTGGACGTAGAAACGTCCGTTGGTGATGCGCACGAGTTCGAAGATAAGGCTGCTGAATTTCAACATACAGGTATAACTCTTATATCTATGATGGATTTACACCTGCATTTTTTTATATTACAGATAAACATAACATCCAAAACAAATTTAATCAATTTTAAAATATTTATTTTTCTAATAAAAGACAGGGTTTTTATATATTTATTTACAGATAATGTGTATCATGATTTGCTTAGCCTACTTATTACAACTGAAATGCTAAATTCGTTACTAAGCTATTACTTATATATAAAATTCTGGTGACACGGGGTGCGTAATTGAACTCCTCTGAAACGGTTCAACTGCTTTTCATGAAATTTTTTATGCGTATTCAGTAGCCCTGAGAATAGGCTAACATCTATTTTTCATCCCCCCTAAATGTTAAGGTTGGTCCACTCCTTAATTTTTTTTTAATTTTTTTTTTGCTCAAAATTTCTTATTTTTCTATGATACGGCGTACAAAAATACATATGTACAACCCTTTGATAATTGAAAACTGTAATTCTTTTTGCAACATTTTTTTAATTTTATTTTGACATTAAAATATTATTACGTTACCATATATTAATTTTTTAACCTAAATAAAGCATACTTTTATGGTATAAATATATATTATTACTCTTATTTCGATTATAAATATATCCCCGCACACTAAAAGCTGATAATTATTTATATTGAACTAAAAAAATGATTGCTAGAAATCGCATTTATGGCAAAACAACGTTTGCCGGGTCAGCTAATGTTTAAATAAAAATAGTAGTACTGAGGAAATTAAAATATAGTTGAAAAGTTCATAATGATATCCTAATGTATACTCTGTTATCTGTAGTATTTTTTCTATTGGACTTATCGAAGTAGAATATTTCTCTTTATATTTATACCAGTCCACCACTTATATTGCAAAAAAAATCAAGTCGCGTTTTACGTTACACTTAATAAAATAGTACCTATTATATCTATATTGGTAAAAAAGTGTTGGTATATAATAAGGACTGCTTATCACACAAGCAATTAAAGATTATAATTGTTCAAAATCCCAATAGATGAATATACATGCAATACTCCGCAAAAACCCAACAACCACTCGACGCACGTTTCGCTCCGATACCGGAGCATCATCAGGATATTCCCTCTACGAACAGCGTTCGATGAGTTATTGAAAAATTGATTATAATTGTCATAACATGAGCGGAAATTGATTCAGATCTTTTCCTTCTAAAAGTATATACAAGAGTTTTCATCACCAACATTACACTACATTGGCCAAATTACGCTGTCTTAACAAAGTAGGTACTCCTCTGTATTTTTTTTAACACAGCATAACCACGATTTGGCCGAAAAAGACTAAATTTTGCATTATAATTACAATTTACACTGATATACATTATAAAATTACATTTAATAACTTTGCGCATCAAGACAATAAAAATGTGTAATTATTATTCCCTACCACTAAGTGCTGAAATGCAAAACGTCATTATTTATCTGTAAATAAGACGAATAAAAGTGACACCTAAGTATCTTTTGGCCTCATTGATTTTAACGCCATGAAATTCTCACACAAGAAAGGGACATTTTTTACCTTAGTTTACTTTTTTATCACTTATTTTTTCGATAATGACTGTATTTCTGCATAATCTATATCGTATATAGTATACGTTCAAGTAACTGTTATCTTTTCAAGTTTAAATAATATACTGTAATCTGTAACAGGTTTTAATGAATCTCTTCTTTCTATGAGACAACTAGCAGAATATTTTCTGCCCGTAGACATTATAACATTTACAGACTATAAATTATTCTCAATGACCATTATAGATTAATAAAGACCTGAACATCTACAAAAATTGCCTGCAAATTGACGTTTACACAGAAATAACGCGCGCTAATTTATTTATGGTCTATTACGATAAATTATCAGCCATTAAACGTTGCGCGCGTCTCAAATTAGCTGATTCAATTGGTTCCAATAAAAGTACGAAACCACATCACACACACAAGTGTAACACTGATGTCTCATTTTCTAAATTTATTACGAAAAGATAAATCTCTTCGCCTCCCGACTCTTGTTAGCTAAGTATCTCTCCCCTGTAATTACTCACTGTTAAAAAATAAAGATGAAACGACACTGTCTCAGATTAAAATTTAGTAAGTGGTCGGAGCTCATTAAAAAGCTGTAAATATATTAAAAAAGCGGATGAGGGGTTTCTGAACGCCATCTCGTCTGTCATAATATCGGTGACAACTTTATTTTTTATTTTTAAAACACTCACAACAACAACCATAACTCTATAGTCTGTATACATAAAATGAATTTGAGATTCGTAGCTGTGGAAGCTATTTAGAGTTGCTATTTTGGCGCGAAATTGTCGTTTCGGTGGTAGGTGACGATGTATCGACATTAATTGTTCTAGCGATGTCGCAGCGTTTACAAAACATGTTTTGGCCATGTTTATCTTTCTCAAACGGATTTAATTTTATCCCGCTAATTAATTTACGTTCTACAATATTAGAACAGATGTGAAGTGTTGTGGCTGGCTTTTCATGTCCATTGAATGCCATTGGAATGCATTGAATATTTTTATTACATGTTTAATGTTTCTCTTAATCTTAATTTTTAAGAATATTTATAATAGCAGTAATTGATTAATGTTTAACCTTATTTTTAATCCCTACTTAATAATCTGATAATATTTTAAGCGTAGGTTAATTTATGATTTCATTAAAACAATACTTTAATTAAAATATTGAAAATTGTTTGAGACATTCGTATGGATGAAAAATACTAATCCAATGTCCGATACCAATCATAACAGCTAATCAGGGATAACCTAGAAGAATTTGACGTTTATTTTGGCGCGCTCATTAGCGCGGGAAGCGATTCAAGATGGCGTCGAGTGACATGTTGATAAATTGCCACTAATTATTTTGAGATGAGAGTGTTTATTGAGGATGGCTGTCAGGTGACGATGTCTGGCGTCCGCTTAGGTTACAATTGTAAGAGTTTCCATACAAGTTAATGACTTAATTAGAAGTACAAGTTTTATATTACTTAGCTGAAGTGTAAAGTTTAGCATATCCTTTAAACTGTAGATATATGATGTAAATATTTCAAATTTTATAGTAATGTTATTTATTAAATTTCAATTTTTGTTTAAGGATCGTGCACTACACGAGGAAAACGTGCAAGGACAGCTTTCAGCGCTCAACAAATCAAGAGTTTAGAGGCGGAATTTGAAAAGAACCGATATCTATCTGTTGCCGCTAGAGGGCGTTTGGCTAGGCAGTTAAGACTCACAGAGACCCAGGTTAATTTTCTTTTAAATAAAAAATTCAACTGTCTATACTATTGTTTGCTTAATTCAGTTATTTTGTTTACAAAAACAGAGTAGATATTATTTCAATTCATAAGTATTATAATTAAATTGTTTAATCGGGACAAGCTTGAGTCGTGAAAACATAAATAAAAAAAAAACTACTACGCATCGTAAAGAAAGTTACACGCGAAACTCTCTCTGCGCTTCATCAAACTTTAGAGTTATCAGATTGAAATTTAATTCTCTTTATAAAGCCGTAAAAGTTAAACGATATGCCTTCACTTACAGATAAAAATTTGGTTTCAAAATCGGCGAACTAAGTGGAAAAGAAAATATACAAATGACGTAGAACTATTTGCACAACAGTATTACAGTAGCCTGGGAATAGTAACACCAAGGCCCATGTTTGTAGGCGACAGATTGTGGATCTTTAATTACCCTAATAGACTCCCACAATGGAAATCGCTAAACATTTCTAATATTAATGCACATGGTCATGTCATTGATAGAAACCTCTTCCGTAATGTTCCAAAACCAGAATTCCTTGGTCCAAGTGACAGATTTTCAAATATCGAACAGTTGCCAGCTGTCAAAACTCCCGCACAAAATCGCCTGTACCCAGTACCTAGTGTCTACTCAAACTTAGCACAGAGGAGTATGGACATTTATAAAAATGGAATTCTTAATCATAATAACCAAGATTCAAACGTTGATCACTTAAGAAGACTGGAAGAAAACTTTAGTATATAAGATGTGCAATGTACCAAAGAGTTTTATACGGCTATAAACAATAAAATAATGTAATTATCTTATTCTTTCACTTCACGGGATATAAATAAAATTTATTCACGATCAGTCTATAACGTTTATTGTATATAAGTCGTCATGAATATTTTAGATGTATCGGTTACCACAACCGCAACTTCCAGCAATGGTGACTATACCACCAGCTGGGAGATCACCCGCGAAGCGTACAGCTCCGAGTATGGGCACCTGTCCTTGAACCAAAGTGGTACCAGCTACTGGCATCTCACCAGCTACGACTATGTCACCAATACCTTCGCCGCCGTACGCACCGAGACCTGATTCATAGGCGACGGGACTTGGGGCAAATGGAGCTCCAGCTAAAGGATATGGAGCATTCCACATAGCGTTACGAGCCATGCCATATTCAGCAGCCATTTCTCTTTCAATTGCTATTTCTCTTTCAATAGCTATTTCTCTCTCTAGAGCTCTTGGGCCATAGTTGTATGAAGCAGGCGAATCACAACCATACCATCCCGCCAATTCAGCTGATGCCGCCGTCAAGCCAGCTCCTACGGAATTCCCTAGCCCAAATCCATTTCCGTACACCGCTGGTCCAATGAGTGTGCTCAGACCATTCTGAAAATATAGTAACGTTCTTAGAATGTAACCGTCTCAATATATCTTTGATACGAAAGAGTTAATGGATGTATAAATTGATTGTTATTTATTACTTTTTTTTACTTTATTGAAAAATATTATTTTTCTAATGTGAGTTGAGTGTATGAAATAAGAAATACTATATTATATGCAATATGCGATTGCGAAACTAGTAGTAGCCGTAGCTTTTATTATCTCATTTCAATTCGATATCAAATTCTTTCGTTTAAAACCTCACCTGAATTAAACAAGCTTGGATGCAAAGGAATAGGAATGTGAATGAAGACATCTTTGTAACTTGTATGTGTAATGTTGGGTTAATTATGTTACAACCGTTTTATACTAACACTTACTACGTTTTAGAGATCCTTTTTAGACTTACTCCCTTATTAATAATATAAGATTAGTAGTTATTAATAAATAGTTTAAAAAATATCAATATATTTTCTAATTACT
Organism: Pontia daplidice; assembly: GCA_963693355.1. Classification (NCBI taxonomy): domain Eukaryota; kingdom Metazoa; phylum Arthropoda; class Insecta; order Lepidoptera; family Pieridae; genus Pontia; species Pontia daplidice. The sequence continues at coordinate 3,119,744 of CAVNZL010000007.1, read as the reverse complement.
ATAGCCATAATAAATACATAACAATAAAGATACGATAGACGCTTCGATTGTGTGAGAATCGTTGTCAGTTAAAGCTTATTTAAATTTCACACTGTACACTTACCCAATACCTTGTTTGAAAATAAATTTCCCTACAGAACCATGACAAAATAATATTAAAAGTATAGGCCGCAGTCTGTTTCGACACCACAGATTAATAAAGAGTTCTTATAACTAAACAATATTATAATGTTTAAAAATGTTACTCAATCTCATAATCAACATTATTTGGAATTTTAGTTGGTCAATAAAATTTCGTATAAAAATTGTCCAGATCGAATTTTATTTATATATTTTTACGCCTCTGGGCGAAAGAAAAAAAACTTTTGAAATATATTCATATGAGTCGGTATGCCTATTTTAGCTAAAATATTTTTAAATCATTGATATGTGAGGTGAACTAAACGAGTCGACAAAAATTAAAAAAAACAAAACAAACAAAAATTTAAAATTACTACTAAAGGTCAAAAATTAATTTATTGTCTCTCACTCTATATAGTCCCCCTTTGCGTAACCTTGTGAAATTCGTTTGTTTTACCTGACCATGTGGACGTAAACTATTGTCGTAGTGCAAGATGGTATGGCGTTTACGATTACGCAGTTGATCATAATTTCTGACTGTTCGTGTACAAAATAGTTACTTTAAACGGTACAAACATTATCTAAAGCAACATTTAGATGCATCTGTCGAGTTATCTGAAGAACTCGATATCTGCGTTTCGTCATCTGCTTAGACATCCACGTCAAATTTGACACACCTTCATTGAATTGTAAGCGGCGCAATGAACAAAATGACGTAGTTTCTTGAGCCTCGGTCAGATTATAGGAACCAGCACAGTTTTCTCACACCGAGGTGTTAGTGTAGGATTGATTATATTTAATTATGCTCGTCTGCCCTGCTGAGTTGTTTTGGTGAATTTTAGCGTGGGAAGAGTCACGGTCTTCTTGTGACATTCGCAGCTGACGGGGACAAGGATAGGGCCTAGCTGTTACCTACCCCCGTCCTATGGCGAGCTGGAGGCTATTGTCAGGTTTTAGTGGGTAGGGCAAATTAGTGGAGTCCCACATAACCTCTGCTAGAGCAATGGGCCGCAGAGGTATGCATAACAGCATTTCCTGACATAAAAAAAAAAGATTTAATTATATTTGACTCAAGTTTGTGTCTATCTAAAGATGTGATAATCTCATAGTTACATGCCTGACTGTTTCAATCATTCGTCGCATAACATCAGTGTTTTTTGACTTGAAAATTGAATTCTGTCAGATTGAAGCTGAGTGCCGGAAGAAAATAATACTACGAAACTTATTGTCCGCGTTAAATACAATGTATACAGGCAAAGCGTTTCAAATATTGAAATTACTTTTCAATATTGTATATATTTAAATGCCCAGTTCCTTAAACTTTTAGTGTGACCTATGTATAAGATATTAAGATGTAGTTTAAACATTCATTTTTTGTATCGGTGGGCTGTGAACCAATTTTTTATAACAAAATGGTTGTAATAATTAAGATTTCATTTCATTTTAACAAAGCAAGATATGCTCTGAGATATCAGAACTTATATACTGCAAAATAATAATTATACTGCAGCAAATATATTTGCTGCCCCTTGCAGACCTGCAGCAGCGGTCCTCCTTCGGCACCCTGTGTTAACCCCGATAGCAAATTCATCTCCTCTTCCACCTAATGGTGTCTCAGTGCTCTACGAAAACACAATTGAAGGCCAACTAGAAGTTGCTAGATAGCTTGCATTCATGGGAACAGTAGCTCTAGATGGAAGCTCATTGTGGGATCTGGCGCCGTTAACTTTTGGAGCCAGTAATGGAAATGTTAATGTTACCAGACAGGATGCTGTGTATAAAGAACGCGTCGCATAATTAATTTTGAAAATTATATTCATCACGTCAACAGAGTTAAATAAATTGCGCAATTACTTCCTGTTTTGATTTTGACCTACATTGAAAAATGTTAAGAAAATACGCTAACTACATACGTATCATTGAACAGTTATTTCTATGCATTTGTACGTGAGGAATTTGCATTTTTATTCTGTTGCATCAGCACTTCTCTGTGATGATTGACGAGCCGATGACTATGATTTAACAATTGAAAGATAATGAATGTCGATATCACTACATACATACTTATATGTCTAAAAATAGTCTATGAAATAGGCAAATCTTTGTAAGAACTTTAAAAAAGTTAAAAGGGTTTTTGTAAAGCTGTTCATCGTAAGATCATGAGTATTTTTAAATTATGAAAAACCATTCAAAAGTTGAAAATGTGCCCAATATTTTCTTCCCATTTTACTCGAATATTTCAATATGACGGATTCTCCCCTTAAAACAAACAAGAACATAATGTACAGTCTTTTTGAACAAAACATGAAAAACATATATATTAATCGTTTCTGGTAACTATCGATACGGATATATGGGAGTTTAATATTAGACATAATAATGACATTACGACTCAAATATTAGAAAGATTGATAAAACGTGTTTAAAATTATAACATTAAGCGTCTGAATGAAAATAAATCTAAAAAAAGACTTTTTATTCTCGTCACTAAGTATTATTAAATTCGAGAAAATTATTAGCAATATTAAATGAATAATTTCTTATATATTCTTTTAGATATAGACGAAGATATGAAAATTTTAAAAATTAACCCTTTTAACTTTCGCTATAACCAGCCACACATGAAACAATTACATATATTTAACAACAAAATTAATTTTTCGCGCGATCGACTTCAGTATATGTAAGAAAAGAAAACCATACAGTTTTATATCCCTTTACTTTTTTTGTTAAAGTCGAATACAGCATTGAATGTTGAGACAAAATTTTACACGTCTTTGACATATATTGATGAAATAGTTACATTATTTTGTAATATAGATTTTCCTGCGTTTTTCTTCAGTTTATATACGATTAAGAATACTAAATATTACACCAAGAATCGATTTCTACAGGTTTAAATATTTGTTATTTATTATAAAAATAATTAATAAATAAAAAGTAAAATGTTTAATAAAACAATATTAAGTTATGTTTGGAATACAAAAACAGAAAGCAACCGAAATGATATTTATTCTGTGATTATCCTCTCCCCGATGTTATTTTAGTCAATACATTTTTCAGCAGGCGTATGGGTATCTTCCAGCACCTGAACTTCCAGCGATGGTGACGATACCACCAGCTGGAAGGTCACCAGCGAAACGTACAGAACCCAGAATGGGTACCTGGCCCTGTAGCAAAGTGGTACCAGCTACTGGCATTTCTCCGGCTACGGCTATGTCACCAATGCCTTCACCACCGTAAGGACCTAGACCCGCTTCATACGCAGCTGGGGATAGAGCTGGAGCAAATGGGGAAGGGCCAAATGGACCGGGGGCGAACGCACCAGGGGCAAAAGGTGCTTGTATTCCTGCTAAGCCGTGAGCGCATCCAAAGGGACCAGCGGGTTCAGCGATCCAGCAGAATACATTCTAGAATAAAATAAATAGCCTTATTATTTCATGAATACTTATAACTGCTCGTTTCTTTACCTCTATCGCTATTTGTATATAAATCTCTTGGTCTCTATTCTGATGTACAACATAACACACTTAAAATGGCTAAAATAAGTTCGGAAAACTTTAAATTATTTTTGGTTTATATATAACTCTGATATTCAAAAACCCAATAGACCAATATTAAAGCAGTACTCGGCGAAAAACCCTGATAGCATAACTCTTTTTAACTCTGATATTCTTCAAACACCCGCTTTACTTCTATGAATAGGTTATTATTGAGTGCATTATACGTGCATTTTAACTCCATATTATTTGAGTTTAAACAGGCAGTAACCCACGCAGTCTTGTCTCGTTAACCAACAATTAGTTCGGAATTAAAATTTGCCTATCCCGTTTGGCTGACAAATAAACTTTATATAATGAAATTAATATTTAATTTCTTACCTGGACCAAGCAAGCTTGGAAGCAGATTGCGAGCAGAGCGAAGGTAGACATGTTTATTTATTTTCCTAATAAATAATGTCGAAGTATTCAAAATTTCAGCTTATATACTGAGCCTGACTTCTTGTATTTCGAAATAAAACATGTAATTCGTTGATAGCACATGTAAATGGGTTACAGCGGAACTCTGAGAAAAATGATAAATATTTCAGAAACATGGATTCAATTACTTATTTAAATTTAGTTTATCCACTTTCAAAAATATAGTAATTTATTGATCATAAAATAGGACCGCATCAGTCATACCAAACCTATTTCTTGGTTCATGACTGGTAGCTAGATAATGATATAATATGACGTAAAAACACGCTAGCTGTTAAAAATATGTACATAAAAACACTTATATGTGAATGAATAATTTTTGTTATTAATAAATCAATTCGGGGAATATCGTATGTCATCATTCTAAATCCGATTTTTTGTTTAGCATGTACGCAAAAAGAGTTGTGATTTACGTTATCAAATATTTATACACATATCAGCATGAATTCGTTGTCTGTAATATAAAAGAAAACATTGTCTATTTAATCTTATGATTATATGAGCACTGTTGATATCCTTGCAATTTTATACCAGCGGTCATAATTTTGAATCTAATTCAGAGAAGTTATTAGTATATAGTTTCCTTGGGTTGGGTGAAACTATATTAGAGTTGAGAATAGTATAGCTTTTAATGTCCAGCATTCAAGACGAACAACCATTTTTGATATCAAAACGAGTTATACCTTACCATATTGTAATATTTCTATATTATATGTAACAACAGGCGCTACTGAAGTTTTTGGAAACTAAGTTAGCCTGACCTGCAACATGAAACTAGAGGTTGTTGATACGTATCCGACCAGGTGAGACTTTTAAGGGAGTATCTTCGAATGGTGATATGATGAAGGAATCGTTATTTGCAAACCTTTTCTTCCTTAGGTTAATTGAACTAATTTAATTCGACCCCAATCTGAAACCCGAATGTTTCCTGTTACGAATTCAAACAAAAGTTTGGTTAACAAGTTAAGAAACTTTTTTTAGTACTAAGTCCTAATTTTTTTGTAGTTGTATTAACATTAATTTAGACAAACTAATTAAGTGTACAGCAAAGAGTTTCCAAGTATTTTTTTATCACTTGTTTTTTAATTTTATACACACATTATTTTTTAATTAGCATGCACACTATTTTAGGACTAACTGCATATCAATATCAATCTATAAAAATAGATAGGCTTATTATTACATCATATTAGATAAAAATGATGACACATTGACAACTCATTAAATCAATTTCGTAAATGATCTTATATAATAGTTATAATCTTGGAATCATAATCAAATTATAGAAATCATTATACACAATATGTTTTCCCGTATCTTATATTTAATGCTAGCGTCGCTTATAACGCAGGTAATATAAATGTTTGTTTTTCTTTAATATTATGTTTCGGTTTAAATTCTGTCATTGTCTTCCGGTAATCGTCATATGTTTATCTTAGCTAGTAAAAAAGCTCATAGCTAGCGTAAATTACTTGTATGGTTCAACCATTTCTGTAGTCGTGCAACACATATTTTCGCACCTACTCATTTCATCTGAGGATACTCTCCGCACTCTAAATCTTAGCATTAATAATGTTATATAAATATATATTAAAAATAATAATTTACTTTTGACCTAATAATACTCTTAAATTTAATGTTCATATTATTCACCAATCACAGATAGCTGACGCTCAACGGTTTGGTAATCAACAAAACATTATAGGAATCGGAAGACCTTATCAAAGTCAAACATCAAACGCTGGCTTGCCCGCCAATCCAGGTCTGGTAGCAGCGGACAAAGCAGCGATAAACATGGGATACGGAAACTTTGCCAATGGCATGGTAATGGATGCAGAATTTGCCAACTTAGCGGGCTACAACCAAGAACTTGGTTCTTTTAATGGAGGTGGTTTACTAGTCACAAGCTCATCACCAGTTGCTGCAAGTGGAGTGACGGTTCAATCCGAGAATTTACTGGTGGAAGGACCATTGGCTGTCACTGGACAGTTGCCATTTTTGGGAGTAGTTGAAATTGAAGGACCGCTGCCAGCAACGGGTCAAGGAGCTGTATCTTATGGTCCCGGCAGTGGCAATGTTGGTATCATTGGAGAGAACTTGAATGCCAGCCCGGAGCCATCAATCAGTGGAGTCGCTGGTATCAATACTGGCTTTGGACTGCCACGTGTAGGGCGACCAGGAATACATTAGCATAATCTCATATTTATTTTTATTAAATAATATAACAATACATGAGTTTTAATAATTAAATTAGAGCAGTATTTGCTTAAGCACGCTTAAGCGTGGAACTGAAAACCCTGAAGACTAGGACTCTAATCCCTTATTGCGTTTTTAACAGTTCCTACGACGACTGTACTATTTATGACTGTCAATACCCTTCAAATAAATTAATGTTTTACATTGGGGAAGAAAAGGATTGTTTTTAATTTATAAATTTGTAATAGTAAACTAGTTTCTCTCAAACATTTAAATGCATCATGTATGTAAAGTCATGTGAAAAGTTAATTGATCAAGTACATAAAGCAGTAAAAATGCAAACTATCAATCACTGTTCTTTATTTAAACACACTTGGGATGAATCCAAAAATCTAGTACATGTATGGAGATCTTCCGCATCCACATCCGCTGCTTCCAGCAATGGAGACAACACCACCAGCTGGGAGGTCACCCGCGAAGCGAACAGCACCAAGTATGGGCACCTGTCCCGCTACCATGGTGGTACCAGCCACTGGCATCTCTCCGGCTACGGCTACGTCACCGATACCTTCACCACCGTATGGGCCAAAACCAGGCTCTAATGGAGAGGCACCGAAGGGAGATGCGCCGAAGGGAGATGGGGCAAATGGAGATGGGGCAAATGCAGCAGGGGCGAGGCCAGACGCCCAAGGTGCGCTTGGGATGCCCATTGCTTGTCCGGCTAGACCCAAACCGGGGTTGGCGAGACCTGCGGCGCATCCTGGTTCAGCGATCCACGCGAAAGCGTTCTGGAAAAATATTCATTCTTAAATGAAACATAGCTGTATTGACATAGAAAATTTGACTAACGATTAAATTTTATTGAATAAATAATGTTATTTTGTGATACTCGGTTTAATGCTAAAAACTTTATCGAAAAGCAATAGAAAAAAGTTGAAGATAGAAAGGCAGGAAGAAGATTCACCAACGTCTTGTCATATGTAAATTTACCAGCTTAACAATAGCTACTACGTGGCGAATAAGGTTTTAGTCTTTTAGTTACTTTACCAGAATGAATAGCAGATACAACTCGATTTTCAAATACAGAGTGGTTATAATTATATTAGTGTTATGCATGTAATGTAATAAATTCCTTAAGAATTTATCATCGATTTTTAGTTAAAAAAAGTATAACAAGTCCCTTAAAGCAATACTATGTCTTATCGTACTCTTACCTGGATCAAGCAAGCTTGAAGGCACAGGACGAATACACTGAATGAAGACATGTTTGTATGTCTGAATTATTCAGAATATCGTTACCAGAAGCCGTCTCCGCTTATATACTATATGACCTATATTGTATACAGTATTGCATTATTTTACGTGACATATAATTTTATAAAGTTCTTTATGATAGTGGTGAAACAATACGAATTTAGGACACTTTTTTAATATTGGTAATATCATTTAAATAATGTTTTGATATATTCGCTATCGAATCTATATATGATCTATATATATATATATGCACGATCTAAGATACGATAATTTGTTGTAAGTTTTCAAAGTAATGTACTATTGCTATTAAATTTTAATTTGTTTTCTCAATGTTCGTAGTAGTAGTAGTAAGTAGGTTGTGAACAAAATTAATAGAAGCGAAATCTTGAAATGTATTCTAAGAGAAGGATAGGTAGAGATGCTGACAAACAGAAAAATTGGTGCACTGTTCACACTCACGGTGATATCGTTCTTTTTTCTCTCGTTCATTCACTCTTTGAACCCGAGGATCATCGCTCACAGGTTTTCATAGTTCTAGAGGCAACATTTATGAAAAAAGTTTAGTCATTAACAATTAATAATTATTTTCGATAAGTTTTCCGTGTTAGAGACTCACGCCGAGATGCCCCTGAACTCGAGAGCCGTGTAACTCATGTTAGCAGAATTCTCATACTTCTATTATAGTTAAACTCGGGAAACATAATTGATTCAAAAATCTCACACTATCAGCTCAAGTTTCAACTTTCTATATTATCTATGTATATGCATACAATATTTGTTATTATTCATATGACTGACATTAAAATCTAATTTACTAATATAACCACGAATTGAAAAACCTATTATTCATAAAGGTTTTATGATGAGTTAAATTTTCTATAATTTTAATTATACTTCTTACAAGATAAAACTACCTACTTGTTTCAATATTCACGATAAAGTTGCGATAACAACTTAAGTATAGGTTTATTTAGAAATAATATAAAAATATTTCTATTATTACTATGAGGCCTATTTACCAATTGCATTGCATATATTACCTGGAAATTCACTTTCTTATTATACAACAATTAGGTAATGTACACTATAAAAACGTAGACCTACTTTTGAAACACATCAAAAACAGCATTTGTTTGAAAACAACATGAATTGCAAAACTGTTTTGTCGTTCTTCGCTTTAATGCTTGTTCAGGTAATTAAAAAACCATACATTTGACATTACTAAGGTTCTCTGCTCAGGTTTCAATGCTACTCGGTTTGACGTTCATGCTAATTAAAATATTTTTTTTAATTTAACATCGATGAGTGTTCACTACAAAAGCCGATTTGTTTGATCATAGTTTACCATAGATTATATCTAACAAACCTATTCCTATACTGGGTAAATAACATATGATATGTTAACCGGCGTAACGTATCTCGTCACTCATTCCACAGAATATTAATTAGAATCGTATCTTTACAGACCATATCTGGACAGTGCATTAACAACGCAGGTTGGGCTCAACCAGCTTACGGACCGGCTTGGGGACCTATGGCTGCCCCATGGAGTCCAGAGTCGTACAGCCCAGCCATGCTCTCCGCTTCTAACGGTTATGGCCTCGCTGTGACCAGCTCTTCTCCCATTGCCCCAGTTGGAGTGTCCATGACCTCAGAAAACGCCATTGAAGGACCATTAGCTGTTGCTGGTCAAATACCATTCTTGGGTGCTGTCCAGGTTGATGGAGCCCTCCCAACTGCTGGAGCTGGTGCTATTTCTTACGGATCGGGCAATGGTCAGGTTGCGATGTTGGCTGAGGATATAGCGGGTGGTTATGGGGCAGTCGCTGCAGGATTTGCTGGTCCATACAGAGGTCCATATGGCGCGTGCTACTAAAATGCTCAATAATTGTTGATGAGATTCAACGTGACATTCTACCTCGCAACTAGTTATCATATCTTCTAAAGCATAGTCTACAAATTGGTTAATGTGATTTATAGCGTCGCTTGATCACGTTCGATTAAATCGAATTCTCTTGTTTTGCAGATGGAATATTTGTAGATAATCGTAACATATGTTTACAATTTTAAAAACATATGTTTACAATTTTCATTTTACTAAAAATATAAAAACTTATAATTTTGGACAAGTCACTTTCAGCTAGGTTTTTGCGTGATGAGAAATGTCATTTTAGGCAATTGTTGTCTTGCGAGCATTTAGTAATTTTGTGTGTGTGTTTTAGTGCAATTGTGTTGTTATTAGTGAAATAAACAAATAAAAATATATTATTGACTATTTCTTTATTCAACATGCTAGCGTTAAACTTTTGTCAAAAAATAAATTAAACAATGACAAACTTAAGAAATCTATTAACTTTACAGTTTTCATTTATCAAGTACTTGATGATGTGGAGTGACGTCAATCACGCTACCGTCTTACAACAGGTTATTGGTTTCAACCTTTTTACTTTCCACTTTTCAGTTATTTAAGAAAACGCAACCCCCTATGTTTACTCAGGATTAAATATATAATAGTAATTGAAATTATTGTGTATAATTCTTTGACGTTCATAAGTGTGCACTGTAGCTATATGAATAAATATATATTTAGTTTGACTTTGTTAACTCCAAGTACACATTTGATTATTTATTATGTCAGATTAGTGAGACTCCGTCAAGCCTTCAGGCGAACGACGCTGCTGTGACGAACCAAGCGGAAGACCGAGTCTCACAGGAGACGCCGATGCGCTAGCGCGACACAACCGTTATATTCTTACAGAGCACCCACCACACAATCGAAGCTAAACTGTCGTAAAAAATACGGAGCTCATTGCGATTGAGCTAACAAACCAGGGGGGTGCGTTATTAATTAAATATGTTGTTATTAACTAAGGTACTTACTAATAATAATAATAATAAAGCCTTTCAGACATAATTTTACAATTTCGTCTTATGCTAATCTTATCCTGTCTTGCACCGACAAAGCTTGGCAAGGCCTCCTCCATTCTTTTCCAACCTAATCTTTGTGGGCTTCCCTTGTCCATTTTTCATGGTACTTACACAATAGTATAATTATAATAAAAGTACATCTTAGATCTTTTGGTCTCATAAAACAATGAAAAGTCAGGATATGTTTGTTATTTTATATAAATAACTCTTAACTTAGCCTCTTTTATAAGGCAAAATTTGAATAGCAAACGTGCACATTTAGAGCATACTAAGAGTAAACCTGACCAACAAAACCTTGTGGCTTTGTTGTCGGCTTTGAAGATATTGCACTTTTCTCTTAAAAGTCGGCGAAATTTTTTAGTGTGTACCAAAGCTGAATCTAAGCTATTGCGGAGCGACTATACTGTCACAGGAGGGTGTCTGTGGGCCTGACTTTTCGGGCCATCACAATCTTGGGCTGAATTGTAACAGTAACCGACGGTGGTCGGGGACACTAAGGGCACGATCGCACAGCGATAGAATGTTTTTGTGGGTAGGAGTTTAAAGTATTCGTAAATGACTAGTAAATATCGTATAAACATTTAATGTTAAATATGTATATTATACCTGAAGTTTCAAATTATTTATTTGAGGATGGTAAATTTATACTTAATTTGTTGTTAAACACGTGCATTTATCCGCCTACTATTGAAAGTACATCCTTCACGTGGGTATTAATGTTACATTCCAACGTATCATATATATACACACACATTCACACTTTCCTTGCACATTTAGGTGTAAATGAGTGTGATATTATTCATTAATTGGACCCTCAATATGGGATAATTTAAAAAAAACAACAAAAAATAACAAACAAAACATTGTATTTTTCTTCACTAAAATTTATAAACAATTTTCTAATAATACCCTTCATATGAATACCCGGGTGCTCCATAAGAGTAACTTGGGTAGCCGTAGCCAAGACCTTCGGAAAATACCGCAATCTGGCCATTTCCACCTCCATACGAAATAGTCCCCGCACCAGCAGTGGGAAGGTTACCTTCAACTCCTATAGCTCCAAGGAACGGCATTTGACCAGCGACTGCTAATGGACCCTCGAAAGCATTCTCTGACATCATGGACACTCCCAGAGGGGCTATCGGAGATGAACTTGAAACGGAAAAACCACATGCGTTCGATGCAGCCAAACTTGCTGGGTTATATGAGTTAGGCACGTAGAAGCTATTAGGCGAGTATAGAGAAGCAGCTGCATATGAGGCTGATGCTGGTGCATACTGGACTGGGGTTGGTCCATACGGGACAGGTGCAGGACCATATGCCATGGGATAAGAAGGACCCCAAGCTACGTTTTCAGCAAACCCATTTCCTATATATTGGGCGGCGATGCTCTGAAAAAGAATTGTTTATATATAAATTGATTTATGATCTTGTTGTTTGCATGTTGCAAAATCTGCTTATACAGAATAAGCATCATATTATTACGATAGAACAGCTGTCATCGTGACTATAATTACCTAGAAGCTAGATCAAGGTTAGATGTGGTTGCTAATAACCTATATTATTTGGATATTTAATTATCATAATTTACCTGCATCAAAAACAATTGAGCGCATAAAATAATTACTTTGTAAGACATGTTTGGTGTATAGAAATAAACTTTGCTGTGATTTCAGTTTTTTTTCTATTTCTATTTTATATCATTCATATCATTAAGTAAATAAAATTTAGAAACATTTCATAGAAAACATTGTAATTTTACTGTAACACGATATTCACGTAATTTAAATTATAACATACAGTGACACAATTACGATAGGTATACCTACACTAATAGACATAGACATTTTTTGTAATATATGACTTTCTTCAAAACCTGCATTTCCGAGAAATGTCACCAACGAAAAAGGAGCCTTGAAGAGCCTATTTAAACTACTTTAACATAGACCCCTTAGTCCAGAAACCCTTAATAACTTTATCTAATTATGTTTAATATAAATGAAACCAACGAAACCGATCAAAAAGCCGACAAAGATGATTATTATTAGAAATGATCGAATAATAGAAGGAGCTTGTAGATTTATCTTACAGCAGAGCTATTCTACAATTCTAAACAAACATTATAATTTATTAGCAGTATTCCACAAAAAGCCCTCCAACACTCGACACACCGATACCGGAACATCCTCAGGAGTTGTCTCTAAAAACAACGTTCACAGTTTGAGTTTTTTTTTTCGCGGAATATTGCTGAGCAATAATATAATAGAATTGAATCTAAGGACTTCAAGTAACGCCTGATTCTATTAACCGAAATAATTTTCTTTCATTTTACTTATTTCTTTAAGATCACAAAGCAATTTTTATTAGCAATAATTTTGATAAACATTTTCTAAGATAATTTGCATTTATAATTGTGGTAACTAAAAATGTTGCTTCTATTAGTTTTACTGTTAAATAGTAATGTGAAATTAAAATTAAATACGCCAGGCACTTCTTAGATCCTCAAAATTACCTTAATTATTAAGTTAACAAGGCTGCATTAGGTGTATAAGTTGACTTTTCTAGCGTTAAATGAATAATATAGGACTTGAGATAGGAATTTCATCACGACCGCTGTTAATCCGTATGTTCTATATCTTTATTTTCAGATAAGTGATAACCCATTTCTGTATAAATATATTCAAATAAACAGGTGCAAGACGTCCACATCACCCCTTAGATAGTGTTCTGTAAAATAGAAGATGGAATGAATAGTCTCAGGTTAATTATATAAAAAAATTAATTGTTTGTTTTGTTCAGAACCCTGTTTCACAGATTTTAAATAGATTAATTAGAAATCTCTCTGATTAATATGTGCAACTTAGTTTACTCTCCATTATTAAAATAAAGCGCAAATTCGGCCCCACATGGAATATTGTTCTTACTTTTGGCCGAGAACTCCTCTCAGCTCCTTCCTGTTGATCTTATTCAACGAATAGCGATTTGAATCGTCGAGGATTTGACGCTACATAAAGAGTAGGCTCCCTCTGCACCTGCAGGTTCTCTAGCATTTATTATGGAGAGTGCTCGAAGTCGTGTTGATTTGAAGGATAACTGCTATTGAATTCTATCACCAGGCTTCAAGGCAGAGTACGAAATTCAGAAGGCAACTTCTGATGCGCACCACAAGAAGAGAGTACCGCATTTGCGAGCTATGGCAGAGCGAGTGTCCCTGGACGGCTGTGCCACTTATCGCCTGTGAGCCTCTTGCCCGTTTGGCCCTTCGTTTTATGTAAAAAATACATTGAAATCTTCGTATTTACGTTTGTTATTTCCGGAAAATAAATTGTTCGGACATGTTTTTATGCTAACATGTAATCATCAAATTATAGGTAAATATCTAACACTTATTCGTCCTTTTAATATGTAGGGTGTTTGTACGTTTGGTGAAAGCAGAAATAACAAAATAGCTACAAAGGCTATTATTAGTAATAATAGCTACAAGGTAAACTAATTGTACGATAAGTTTCGATTAAACGTTCAATTAAAGAAGTATTCGATTTTGTTTTTATAATAAAACAGATCAAGTCTAGACCATAATTATTTTCCGATCAATATGAATACGGCTGTACTACATCTTGATTTAGACTTTTGTAGACTCGGAGAACTATTCCGATATTTAAGCTGTTATACCATTGTAAACCATATAAAGTAATGTCCAATTCCATTTCGTAGATTTTGCGTGCACGAGAAACAAACATCTATGTATCATTGTACGCGACAATTGCGTTTAAGCGGCCAATAAGTTGAAGTTTATTATTATTAATTCAAAATTTTAAGAAAAACAAAAAATGCTATCATATTAATTTAATTTGACCTAATAATCAGTATAGGATGGGGCCAGCAGCTCCACATCCGCAGCTACCAGAAATAGAGACCACACCACCAGCTGGGAGGTCACCGGAGAAGCGTACAGCACCAAGTATGGGAACCTGTCCCGCTACCATGGTGGTACCAGCTACTGGCATCTCTCCAGCTACAGCTACATCACCAATACCAGAACCTCCGTAGGGACCAGCGATGTTGGCGTAGTTGGCCATTGCGGGGTTTGCATGAGAGTTTGCTAGAGCTGATCCCGCTAAACTAGCCTGACTTAAAGCAAGGGCTGGGTTTGCCACACCCGCATATGCTGATGGACCCAAGGCTGCGCCAATACATTGACTGTAGACATTCTGAAATATATAAAGTATTAAAAAACGGATCGTGGAGCCAGAGCAGTGTGTGATTGAAGGGATTTTTAACCTACAAATTCGCTAGTTGGCTTAGCTATTTTGAATGTCATGTGATTGTTTAATTTGGTTAAGAAATGTTTAATCTAGTAAGTATTAATAAAGATTCAGTTTACGAGTTGTGAGGTCTGTGCGATCTTAGCTTAATAAAATAATGTACTCATGCCGAAATCATATTCGGCGCAGGCGTTTTATTTTAATGTTGCGCCGCTCACCTGGATCAAGCAAGCTTGAACGCACACGATCAAGAAAGCAAAAGTCGACATTGTTCTTGATTTTACTACAATGAGAACATACATAGAAACAATCACATTTTATATACTTAGATGTCACAACTGAATTGAGAAATGAAAATACGTGATTTATGAATTTGTCGATACGAAGCGATTGATAAAAATTTCCTAATTCGCTAAAATATGTTTATTAGACTACCTCTACTAATGGAAGGTGTTTTAAACATGAAATAAAATATAATAAAAAATAAACATGAAGTATATATATAATAATGACACTAATGAATGAAAATCCTAATACTCTTCTAAAACATTTCTAATATTCTGCAGAACCTTAGTGAGAACAAGTAAAAGTGGTAGTTGCTCCCAGGACAAATGCCCCATTATCAAGGCACTGGATCGAGGAAGCCTTAAGTCTGTTTTAGTATTAATGTATAATTTTTAACATTACTAACATTGATTATTAAGTTGTTAGTGATTCTAACAGTTCATCTATACTACATTTTCAACTAAAATAAAGTTATTGTTGGTACGTAACCAATAATAAATTTATTTCAATTAATTTATCAACTTATAACATTTCTTTAGAAATAAATCTTTTTACGACTATGTTGATTCATTGTAGGCAAGTACGTGATCATGCCTTCTAATGCAAAACGGCAACTGTTCCGGCCTGAATCAATCAAGACTAGTAAAGAGCAATTACAACATATTGTGATATTATATATTTTAATATGCTAGACATATAACAGTATGCTTATTTTTGATGAACTTACAAAAAGGAGAATGTGTAGACACATTCTACGTGTTATTATTATATTTATTATAACTACAAAAAAAGTATTGATAATAAACTTACTTAATTTATTGTTCACACGTCAAACATATACGTACACAGCCTTATCGTCTAGGAAATAAGGTTTAAGATAACTACGAAAATATAAAAACAATTAAGTCTACGTGTGAAGTGAAAGCCATTGACTATTCTATTATTAGAATTGATAATTCAGATAATAGGATTGTATTGACACCCATGATTGACCAACCCATATTTAAAATACATTCGTGTCTTTGTGGTTATGTTCTCCTGCGTCAACAAACTAATGAGACTATTACTTATAAGTATATTTTTATAAATGGTGAAATAAGATATAATTTACCGCTAATGGATACAGAAATGGTTTGCGTAGCATATAACGGGGGCTTAATATTAAGTCCGGTTTGTTTTGTTATCGATTTTGATACAGTTCGCGCTATGTTTCGACTCTGTAACATGCGAACTTCTAATAAACTGTCGCTATGGACGACCTTATTACATACTTTAGCATTTACCTTAATATTATGAGATGCATACAACTAGAAACTACTCCCACTTAACGGTTATCCAAATGTATTATCGTATCGATGCATTTTATGCGAAAGATTTTTAAATAATAAATTCAAAAACAGAAATGGAACAGTTCACTTTTAAAAACTTCAAATTTGTACGTCAAGGTCACGAAAGATAACTAAACTAAAATACCAAAGCAGTCACGTCACATTGATAAAGGTCCAAATCTTTTAGCTGTATATAAATACACAAAAAACTTATGTCGAAACATTCTCATCCTGATCAACGAGACAATGGCAGTTAAAGCAGTATTCGTTTGCGTTGCCTTTCTTATGGTACAGGTAATCTAAGTCAAATAATTTATATACGCATAGACGTTGTCCAATATATTTCTATCGTATTTTCTATCTCTTAAGACTACATTCATATATAACATTGCTGTGCAAATATCTTTAAGAATAAAAACAATAGCACATTACAAAACACAATATAAAATTATTGCTTGTGACGCAAAATATGGAAAAGCTTATGTTAAAAAAGATTATTGTGTTCATCTATTTAATTAACACGCAATGCAAAAGTGGAGCTTAAGGAAATCTTTCGACATAAGTATCAAAATTTAAATCTAATCACAATCCATTTTCAGATGATATCTGGCCGTTGCATTTCACGTGCATCAGGACCCCTATTTAGCTCCCCAATTACTGCTCCTTGTGGAGCACGTATTTTGGGGGCTCCTGAAGCTCAACTTGCCCCTCGTTTTGGAATGGGAATAAACAACTTCGCTGCATCCCGTGGTGGAGTTTTAGAAGTGATTTCTTCATCGCCAATTCCTGCTAGTGGCATTTCCGTATACTCTGAAAATGCTATAGAAGGAAGGCTCGCAGTTATTGGTGAACTGCCATTCTTGGGAACTGTGGCAGTGGATGGTACACTACCAACTTACGGCTCTGGGGCTGTTAACTTCAATAGTGGAAATGGAAACGTTGCTATCACTAGAGAAGGGTTCTAATTTAATATTAAACCAACTTTTGATTCCTTATTGCAAATAAGGCAAGTTTTTTAGCATTTGACAAGGGGCTATTTTAAAGTAATGTGACTACTTAAAAATTAATGTAAAAAGTAATTTTTTGTTATATAATCGCAAACGTAGGTAACGTCTACTTAAAAATGAGACCAATGGTAGAGGTATGCATTCTACATTATTATAAACGCGACAGTTTGTTACTCTTTAACTGCAATACTACTGAATGTTTTTTAAGGAAACTTTACAATAATATAGCTTATACATTAGAATATTATATACTAACTGACCCGGCAAACGTTGTTTTGCCATAAATGTGATTTCTAGCAATAATTTTTTTAGTTCACTAAAAATTGTTATCAGCTTTAAGTGTGGGATATATTTATAATCCAAAGCGTTTTAAAGAATAAAAGAGTGCTTTATTTAGGTTAATAAATTAATCCAGTCGAATCCATCGCGGACAAACATCGTGACAGGAGATTTATATATATTTACCTTGCTTAGCTTTACCTATGAAATTGCCGTTTTGTTTGAAAAAAAAAGTATTTTTTTTCGAACTTATTTATTTCTTTTATTCAAAGTAATCACCCCTGCAATCAATGCATCTTTGCCAATGCTGTGGCAGTTTATGGATGCCCTTCTTGAAAAAATCAGCTGGACAACAAAAAAGGCGTTTTGTACTGCCTCTCGGGACTTGAATGTTTTTTCCCGCTAAAAAGTTGTCCAAATTTTGGAAAAAGTAATAGTCGGTAGGCGCAAGATCTGGTGAGTATGGCGGATGAGGGAGAGCTTCCAAACCCAACTCATGCAGCTTAGAGACGGTCTGTTGTGCAGTATGGTCGCGCGTTGTCGTGAAGTAGCAGTGGAGAAGACCGATTAACCAAAGCTGGTTGCAGACGTGCTAGTTTCGCCATCATTGTAGTCAGTTCTTCAATGTACACATCTGCAGTAATGCTCTCGCCGTTTTGTATAAAGCCATGATGAATCACACCAGCACTAGACCACCAAACTGTGACCATCACCTTTCTAGGGGTCATTTTTCGTTTTGCACATTGCTTTGGTACCGAACCAGGATCTAACCAACTTGCTGAGCGCTTTCGATTGTCAAAAAGAATCCATTTTTCGTTGCACGTAAGAATTCGCTTCAAAAGTCCTTCATTTCTGTGCCTGTTAAGCAGCGTAAGGCAAGTCCCGACGCGTTCGTTGCGCTGGCGATCGTTAAGTTCGTGGGGCACCCATCTATCAAGCTTTTTTATCTTGCCAATCTGTCGCAAATGGACCAATATTGCTTTGATGCTAACATCAAAAGCTGCTGCCAGCTCAGCTGTAGATTGAGATTCATCAGCTTCCACAATCGCCTTTAATTCATCATTGTTCACCAAAGTTTCCGGACGACCACGAGGTTAATTTTTCAAGTCAATTTTTCCAGAACGGAACCGAGCAAACCAATAACGGGTTGTACGTTCGTTTGTACAGTTCTCTCCGTAAACGTCGTTGATGTTACGTTTGTGCCGCGTTGGTGCCACGACGGAACTCATATTCCATAATTACACGAAATTTCAAAGTATCCATTATGAGGAAAAATGTAGAAACATAATGAAAATACAACGCTAATCAATAAACAAAAGACTGATTTGGTTAATAGAATGTCATATTTTTAAAACAGAATTAATTTGAATTTAGAATTCATAGCCAATCAAAACTTTTTTTTGTTTGAAAAAGTCTGTACTGCAATACTTCAATTTCATAGGTAAAGATTGTCCTATGAAACCTATTATTAAGATTGTGTGAATTAGTTAAAAACGCTAGAGTTATGCTGTACGACAAAATGTTAATCTTAAATAGTCCTTCAAAAGGACGTCACGATTAATATTTTTATCATATGTTTAAGCCATTGCAGCCAGTGAACCATAACTACAATAAAAATTAATAATTTATTTGAAATGCCGAAGGTAGTATAAATTGATTCCTTAATTAAAATAGATATTTTAATGGCTTCTATTTATATTAGAATTATTACATACTACATATAAGATGGTATCTTGTGGACCGCAGGTTTTTTTTAAAACCCCTTTAAAAAAACACCCCCCCCCAAAAAAAAAAAATTTTCCCCCCCCCCCCCCCCCTTTTTTTTTTTTTTTTTTTTTTTTTTTTTTTTTTTTTTTTCAACCCCCCCCCTTTCCCCCCCCCCCCCCCCCCCCCCCCCAAAAAACCCCCCCCCCCCGGGGGGGCCCCCCCCAAAGGGGAAAAAACAATCATATAGTCCAATTAGAAACGGTAAAAAAACTAACTGTAGAAACTTTTAATTTATTTAGTTAGTTTATAGTTAATTTCAAGTTTTGCTCTTCATAATAATTTAATAAATAAGTATATGTACGCAGAAGGAACAAACCTTTTTTTCTATTGATGTGTGAAATACACACACACATGTACAATACAAAATATATTAAATATATATTTTATTAAGTGTGAAATTTTGAAATTAGCAAATATAATCCACGTATACGAATTTTATTTTATTAATTATAATGAAATACTTTATTGGTAATATATAAACAAAATCCATTGAATTGATAAAATATTACAAAATTATTTCTAAAGCAAGTAAGTTGTTTCATAACTACAGATGTTATGATAAAAATGAACTTATATTACAATGTATGAAAACGATTCGTGTAGTATTTTCTAAATTTTACAATGTCTCGATTATTATTCATCTGTATTGTTGCTTGTTTTGTTCAGGTAAATCTAAATAAACGTGTGTTAGTTGCACTACATATAACTCAAGAATGACTGAATCGATTTTGTTAAAACTTGGTGGGAAGGTAGCTTAGTACCAGGAGATGTAGGTGCTATCTTTTTCCCCTAGGTGTATATATTGAACGATATTTTGAAGACTACGCGTGAAATCTCAGGAAACAATTGGTTACAAATAATTTAAATTCTATTAGATATCTTTTTTTAATAAAAGTATGTAGTAAGGATATAAAATACTTGCGAATTGAATTAGCCGACATAACAAATATAAAGCTCAACATTTTCAGCGGAACATAGATATTGCCGCTGAACACGTTGCTATATTTTCCTTTAAATATATATAAAATTTCGAATATTGCTACGGATTCTGTAATTTAATCGTAATATATATTTTCAGATTGCTGTAAATCAAGCAATTAGGCCTGGCATGCCTAACGCGTTAGGCATGAACAGTGTCGCAAACAACGCGCTCCTTGCAAACAATATGGCGTTGGGACAGGAAATTGCTGCTAGCGGTCTCTCGGCGCTTGGAAATGGTATAGCTGGAAACGCGATCGCAGCTAATACCAATACGATAAACTCTATGAATGCAGGTGCTAAAGCCGCGAATGCTAATTTAAATAACCTTTCGATCGGAGGAATGCCGATCTCTGGAGTGTCTCCAATTGGTTATGGTGATGTGGCGGTAATAGGTGAAATGCCTGTAGGTGGGTCTACTGCGGTAATGGGAAATGTACCAGTAATTGGTTTTGTGACATTTGAAGGCAACGTCCCAGCTGGGGGTACCGTCACTTTAGCAAGCAATTGTGGATGTAACGGAGCAGCTATGTACTAATATTTATTTTATAACTAATTAAATTATATGGTTTGTGAATTGTCGTGTACTTTTTGTTTTACTTAAGTACAAACAAACAAACAAAGAATTAGATTCAATCAAATTGTTTTACGCAAACAGCTTTCACTTAAAAGATTAAGACTTTAAAAATGACTACACCTAAGTCATGTATGACATAAAAACTGTTACATATATGATAGGAGATCACCATGTAGTTACAAAGTATTATTATATAAGAACAAAGAAAATGAACTAAAAAATAAAGTTTTTACTTTCCTTTTAAACAAAATTTTTTTAAAGGTTTTCTTTAATTATAACAAATATAACAGTTACCCACTCGATCAAATCGGATTATAAGAATTCTATGCTACTATGATTGCTTATACGATTATTCTTAAAAAAAATGAAATCTTAAAAATAATCAACAGTCTCAATCTTAGTCATTTTCATTCCATATTACGGAAGCAGTCCATCACCAAAAATCTGATATGTTTATAACTAGGTGCTTTGTTTGTCGTAAGAATGTTGTAGTCTTATGTATGTTAAATGGTTTATTTAAAGTTCTTATGCTAGCGTCCACATACAAGTTACAACATATTATCTTATTCTAGTGATCATTTGAACTGTTTATACAGAAAGAGCTCTCGCGTCATACAATTACGACGCCAAGTTATCTTTTTTAAAGTAAGCTTTTTTGGCGTAAGTAGTTTATTGTACTTAATACTGTGGGGTATTATTTTTTACATATTTCATGTGATCGTTTTATAATTTTCTTGGAATAACAATATTTGAGATTTGAAAACTTTTTAAATTTTGATCAGTGAAAATACAATATAAAAATATATTGTTCGTCGTAAGTCGTCAATCGTTAGTATTGGTAAACTATACTCGTATATGTCCACTGTTCAGTCGTCATGTAGAGATTGTAGAGCATGGGCAAAATAAGTTAAGATTAAAGGAAAATAATCTTATTCGTGCATTCCGCGGGTCATTCTGCTACTTATGCAACAATATTACTAATAACGAACGACTAACGTCAGAGAATGTATAAAAACATATTGTAACAGTAAAAAAATCACACAAATAATCAATAATTTAATTTATTCGATTTAAGTTATTTAACCTTAAATATTTACAATAAAATAGTTTATAAATATTACGCATTAACTGGTCTACCACAGCTATAATTGACGGAGGCTGATCCGTCTGTTGGTAAATTTCCATTCACAGCAACTGTTCCAAATATTGGATACTGTCCATTTATGGAGACCGTACCACCAACTTCTAAAGCATCAGCCATTAATTGTATTCCAAAAGGTGGACTGTTCGGAGACCCACTTGTTACAGTGAAGGCGTGTGGTCCATCACCAAGACTGAACGTTGCCATATTACCATTCAAATTAGCTAAATTATTTGCCCAAAAGCCTGCGTTGCTATTTGCAACATTTGCATTATTGATTTCTACATTTGCATTAGCTATGTTTCTGTTAGCCCAAGACGGTTGAAATCTGGCCATGGCCAAATTCGAATTTGCCAGTTCGGCATTCGCGATCTGCTCGTTAGCAAATTTTGCATTCGCTAATTCTGTGTTCACTAGTCGAGCGTTTGAATACTGAGCACTAGTAATTTCCGCATTTTGTGCGTTTGCAATTCTTGCGTTCTCTAATTCGGCGTTAGTTAGTTGTGTGTTCAGCGGATTAATTGCATTGTAATTAGCATACTGCAACGGTCTAGATATTGCCGCCCGATTATTCGCTAGTGGCGTAAAACTATTCAGATTCTGTGCTGGTCTTTGAATGCCTTGCGTATTTCTTGGAACATATGAAATCACGTGTGCCGATGATGTCTGGAAAAAATGTCGCAATAAATAAACAAGTTTTATTTATTTATAAGTATTATTTTTTTTATTCACTCACCTGTATCAATACTATACAAAAGGCGCAGATTAAAATCATGATGATCCAATACTTAAGCGGCAATTAAAGATTATTAAACATCTTTACTACTTTTATACACGACAGATAATCAGCTTATCATAAGTTTTAAACGTGACTTAACTTAGGCAATTTTTGATGTTGATTAACATAATTCAGATAAGAATTTGTGAAATCGATTCAAGAAAGTTTGGAAGACGGGTTCGTACAGGTTACGTTTAAATTCTTTAATTTTATAATTACCTTAAGATCTTTTTTTGTTTATGTAGTTTTGATTTTTTCCCCTAATATATATTATATAATGGTAGTTTTATTGTTTACATAACACAGTTTTGGTCGGTTGACTGTACAGATGCTTTTTTTATTTATATTTGTATGTCACCTGACTGTATGTGGTATAATCTTAATAAATAAAAAATAAGACAAACATTTGTTTCGTAGTCATATTAAGCATTGTATTTCTTAGTATCACTTACTAAGGAGCATAAGAATAAATAAACACTTGTATCATATTGTTTAATGAAATAAATACAAATCTTCGATGTACCAAAACAACTTGCACACAAAATATATTAGTCCAAATATTGATTATCAAAACAAAAGTCTGCGCAAACAATCGTATGCCAATATTTTTATTCAAACGTCTGTTAAATCTGTTATAATTCCGTATTTTTCGTGGATAAGACTCAAATCCAATCTCAAAAATCTAATTGATTCTTTTTAAATTTGACAGTATTAAAGATTTATAGCAATCATATTATATATCCATCGAAATCAAAGTAGTAAATCGCAAATCTTAATTAAATTTAAAAGCAGATAAAAAATACAAATTAAAAAAAAAACATTGGCATTAGTTTGTTCGCACCAGTTATTGTCAGAATAAAGTAAGGAATGTAGGGAATTCGATTGTTATAAAAATGCAATTCTATAATTGACTAGAAAATATTTTGAGTATAGATATATTTTTTAAATCAATGAACTTTTATTGACTGACTTTTAATCGTTATATTATTACATGGCCGTAGGCTAACGCTGAAAATCGGTATTTTCAAAAAGCAAAATTCTCATGTGACGTCTCTTTTAAGCAATATGGATTGAATATAATAATTTGACGACCTTTAAAACGTATTTGTTTTTTTTAAAAAACGACAAAAATATGAATTAAGTATGCAAACAACAGTGATACGTCAAACCATGACTAGCTATATTTTAACTTAATATTTGTTTCATCAAAATTACTAAGAAACGGAGGGTAGCTATAAAAAAAAATCCAAAAGGGTCGCATTACGACCAATGCAGTAATAACGATTAGCCATGATAAATATTATGTCCATATAGTAGTCTCATTTTCACAAGCAATCGTATTATTTGGGATGATTAAGTAGTAAGCCCTATAAACTGTGGAAGGTTGAAATTCTATTTTGGTTTCGGTTTAGGTTGATTGATCTATGATCGCGTGGTTGTGATTGGACAGCTGCGGTTGACCAATCAAATTCGATCGAAACTTCCACACTCTCGTAGATACAATTTTTTTAAAATACCGTTATAGTTAAATTTCTCCACTACAAAATTAATTGTTAAACAAAAAAAAAATCTTAGCTGATAAGCAGTTGTTAGACCCGGCATGTTTTTTGAATTGTCGAAAAGACCTTATTGACTAAGACTTTTACCTTACTTTGTAAGAACGTTACCAATTGCTCATGTACTTAAGATACTCACGATTTTAATAACCGAAACGGAAATAATTACAATTATGACATTCAACCTTCCACAATTATCCTAAACTCTACAACTAGAAAGATTCAGAGGACCTTAAAATTAAATAAACAACAATAAATAATTAAATCTAATGTGACATTTTATGCGATTGCAAAATGCTCGCGACATTAATAACACTTGTATTAAGTTGAATAAAAACTAGGAGAATAGCATGTTTCTTGTTCAAGAGTTTAATGAGATGTCAAAGATCTATTATTTTCATAGACTTACGTTTACTTTCCAGTTTTTACAACATTTCGTACATAGATGCTGTTAAATAATTCTCAATAAATGGACTATCCAACAAAAAAAATATTTTCTCAATTCGCACCAGTAATTCTCGAGATTGTCACGTTCAAACAAACTGATCAGCTTTATAATATAGGTGAAGATTTTTTGAAAGCCGCGAGAGACCACCATCAAAACCATTTCACTTTGAACTCTTTACAATGGTTACTTCTAACCGATGATTATAATCCTGTCTATCTCCTAGTATGTATATAACCGGTTACTTTATTTGAGGGGCAAAATGATTATAATAAGTTTTTTTAATCCTCCAATATTTTGTCTTCAAATAATTTATCGCTCACAAATTTTACCCCTTAAATAGAAAGGCACATTTTTATTACTAGGATCGTAATTATACACGAATAAATTTAAAAAAAAATCGACCAAATAGACTATTTACCCCGATAACAAATCAATATTTCAACCCCAAAATTTTTCATAGAACAATTGGTTTAGAGTATACGAACACACGAACGCACTACTTGACATATAATTGTCACCGATGAAAAGAAATGTCATGTTCTATGAAATATTTTAATGAAAGCGTATAAAGCTTATATTCGTTACAATTTTGTAAATTTAACTAATTTAATATTGCCTTTGAGATTTATTAAATACAATGTCAAAACAGCTGTTTTGCCAGCGAAATTGACACAATTATTGCAGTGTTGCCATTTTAAAAATTAAAGTTCTCTCGATTTATTTTTTATTGTGATTTATAAAATTCAAATATCGAGTCTCATTAAGAGTTATGTATCGGTATGCTAATGCGAATTAAAACTCATGGCCCACGTCGAAAGTCTCGATTATTTTTTAATTTCGCAAGCGAAATGTTAAATATCGGATCGATTTATCGAATTCGCAATGATCGATCAGTCTTCTTTCTTCTCCGCTTCAGATTTCGACTCGCCCTCAACAGGTGAGGGCGGACAATCCGTTTCTTCTGTGAAAAAAAAAATTCATTATATGGCATCTAAAAATTGTTTTCCAGCATAAATCTAATTATAATATGTATTGCCTTCCACAACTGATTTTGTATTGCTGTCTGAATTATCAACGAAAATTCGTTTATGAAATGAAAAAATATTTTTTACTTATTTTACTACAAATGACTAAAAATGGATTTTGATAGTCAATTTAATTGTAATCATTTATCGTACAAATATATAATTTCTCGATTTTGTCTTTTTATTACAAAAAAAGTTGATAATAATCGTCTCTCTTATGGCATGATAGAAATTTTACCGGTATCAGTGGGTCTATCGGTTTCCTTATCCTCCTCACTCTCACTTCCAGAAGACGCAAGGGACGAGTCATCGCCACCACCTAAAATATTTAATATGTATTTTCTGTACCAGTTATAAAAAAAAAAACATGTTTTTTCTTATCAAACTTTAAAAAACAAATTAATAGATACCCAAAAAATTTAAGTCCATTTTGTATAACACTCTTGTGCTGACAAAAATTTATTCCAAACTAGACATTGAGATAAGATACAATTTAAGCAGGCCACCACCGTGAGCAGTCTGGTCCAACATAAGAGACAGGATAGTTAAGATCTTCAATTATAGTCGGAATTTTATTTTATTGCAAATTATTTGTCTATAATTAATTGACAGTCAGAAACTCCAAAAGATTCTAACAGATGTCGATACTTTTCGTCTGGATTGAGTAATTAGTAGATGGCACTGCTATGATAAACCGACAACCGTGTCATATAAAGTCTAATTTATTAACCTAAATAAAGCTACTTTTATTGTTCAAAACGTTTCGATTATAAATTTTTTTTTTTTTTTTAATGCCCCGCCTAGTTGGCCTACCTCCCTGGCGACTTCCGCCCCAGGGCCGTGGAGCTGCTACCCCCTCCCCCCAACTTTTGCGTATCGGGGTCCTGGTTTATTCTTTATTTCAATCTTTTGTTTTTCACAATTTTGATCTTATTTACTGACAATTTAATAATTTTGTATTTACTACTAATTCTAATTACTATGTTCGGCAAGGTGCACATTTTGTTTGCCATGATTAAAGTTTTTACAATTTTTTAGGATATCTTACGGTTATATCGCGATTTACAATATCTTTTACTAATGATACTTTCTATGATAATTTCTAATATCTTGCTAAATGTTTCGATTACATCTGAATTTTTCATTATTATTTTATATTAATATATTTTTAAAAGTTACTCTTTTGATTTATTATAATAATTTACTTTTTAATTTATTTTAATATTCTAGAAATTTAAAGTTTGTAAGTTGCTATTTTTTAACTTGAACATTGTCACACGCTGCTACAGTTCTCACTTTTCACAGGACGCGTACACTTCATCCCATGATTACCATGCGATGAAAGTGTTTAGCGCCACTTGGTTTCCTGTCTGGGTAACTGTGTATTTGGTTTGCTCTTGATATGTTCCTTTTATTGATTACAATACCGATTCCAATCTTAGCTTCCCTAGTCGTTCCCTCTCTTTTTCTGTCAGAGTATGCGACCGGGCTGAGCTAGAGTGTCCCATTTTTTCCGAACGGGCACTCTGGGTCGAAGGCGTTATGTTCTACTTGTTAGTTTTTCTTTAAAAGTTTGTGCATCTTGCCTTTTCTCCGGTTTTGTATGCGGGATTTTAGTGGAGTGAGAGATATTTTGTTGGATTGCTGAATGCTTCCGCCCATGCCCATATCCGAAGACACAGACTATAGCGGGATTGTCAGACCACCACTCTCTGTAGATGTGGTAAGTTCCGCCCTTAATGCTCCCCACACCGGCGTAGACACCTGCATTACAATGTGGAATTGGGGGTTCGTTTTTATTTTATATAGGACTTGACCCTGATCTCTTCCTCTGGAATGTTCTTAAGAGGTGGTGATTTTGTTGACTACTGCTGCAGCCACTTCATCGTATTCGTCTATAGTTTTATACATTTTTAGGATAACTTGTGGATCTTTAAGCTTTGATTCTCAACTATTAAGGTGGATCCTTTGACAATTTCCCTTATTGGTTCAAAATGTCTGGGAATGCAGCTCAGTACCACCTTACCGTCCTTAACTTTCCGAAGTCTTCCACGCCCAGACCTACATTTTGTATACTACTTGTGTTTGACTTCGCTTTTCCGCTCTTTTTGAGGATATATTATTGAACGCATACTTTATTTTTATTTGTTTTGGGAATTTTTTTTATATAATGTTTTAATTATTGTAAATAGGTAACTTTGTAATTTTAAAGGTGCGGTTCCTTAGCCTAGTATTTTCAACCTTTGTTGAAATTGTGGCTTTTGTCTTTTGAGGTTAAGGTTGACGATTTTTTGTTTGTTCCTCCTTTTCCTCTGTTAATATGAAAAAAGTTAGGTGGTAACTCCGGTTTTTATTTGTTGAGGTTAGATGATTGAGAACTTTGAAAGGAGCTTTTGCTTCCTTGTTGTTGTATTATTTTGGGACTTTTACACGTCCTTTTTTCCTTCGAATTTTTCCAAACTCTTTCTAACTGTGAGTGTTTTTGGGGGGTTTTCCCATCATTTTTATTGGTAGGCCACGCGTCAATATAAATTATAGTTATTTACAATATTATAAATTTTACAATAAATTATATAAAAGTTAAATAAAATATATATTTTAAAATTTTTTCAACAACAATCTATAGCATTAAAAGGGCCAATAACAATATATGTAGTCTTATCAAACCTAATATCTACCCCAATAGGGTGGTAGTCTTCAATTTTTAAACCTAACAATTACCCAAAATTAGTTCAATATACTTATATAAAAGGGTTTAAAAGGAAGCCCTGTGCTTAGCCTAATATCAAGTAACCTTTAGGAACGGTATCCTATATAAATATAGGGAAGGGCCGCCTAACCTTCGCTTTTATGTATGTTATTTGTTGTGTCTTGATTGCACCTACTGAGGCGCTGCAGCCTCACGATCGATTTATGCTACACTTGAGTTTTTGCGCAAGTTTTTATGTGTGTGTATGCCTGAGTGTGTGTGTGTTAGTTCGAATGTCAAAATGAGGTGGTAATCTTTCCCAGGGACGAGGAGTTGATCGCGAGCCGTCACACTTATGTGTTTGTGTGTGAAACAAAGTCTGTGTGTGTTTGTGTGTGATATTGTGTTGTGTGTGTAGGTGGTTGTCAGTCAACTCGCCTTTTTACGAGGAGTCGAATGAGCCTAACGTGTATGTTCCGAGGGGTTACAGTTTTGCAACCCCAGGGAGTGAGTAATAGGGAGGGGAGGGTTCGATATGGTACGAGACAAGTCCCTATAACCCTTTTCCTACCTGGGTAAGCTGAGATACTGGATCCGGCGTCAAAAACGCGCTAAAATGACCTTCGAGTTATGACTTTTCGTTTTTATTCGGCTCCTGAGCCGCCAATATTGATTGACAGATTAAGGAATATATAAAATACCTCGCCGAGATCTATTGTGAGTCTGTCCGCGGGCAAAATACTACGGATTCTCCAACCACATTCAAGAAAAAAATTTCAGGATCACAGTTTTTAAGGGAAAAATCTGGAGTGTATTAGATAGATCTGTTCTAATGATGTGAAAAATTGGGGTCTCGATCTTTTTTTTTTATTTTTTTTGAAATTCTTAATTTTAATTTTGGTGTTTTTACCGTAAAAATTTTTTCCCCTTGATTTAAGAAGATCCAAAACCATTTCTTGTACCATTTTTTTTGTGGTGATATTGGTTTTCAGTTTTGCTCAGTCTGCTAAGTATGGTTTTTTTATTTTCCCAATAACTTTAATTGAAAAATTTTAAAAATTAAAGATATTTTTAAATATTCAAAATATTATTTTATTAATTTTTGATTTTTTATTTTTTTTTATTTATTTTTATTTTAACTTTTTAAAAATTGTATTATTAAATATAATTTTTTTTAAAAATTTATTTTTAGAATTTTTGGAGGTATTTTGTGTGATTTTATAACATATTAAGCACACTTAAAACTGATAATTATTTTTGTTGAACTAAAAAAATGATTGCTGGAAATCACATGTATGGCAAAACAACGTTTGCCGGATCAGCTTTAATTTTATTTATACAAAGCATTGTGTAACATAGTTAAGTTTAAGTGCGATTAAACCCGAAGTAATAGTAAATAACATGACGCACCGATGGCGTTGGTGAAGGTGAGGGCGGGGGCGGGGGCGGGGGGCGAGCGAAGGGCGGGGGCGGCGGGGCGCTGCTTCCGGGCCGGATTCAGCCGACCGCAGTACGCGCACTTGTATGACACGAAGTCAAACTCTTCGATCATCGCCATGCCTGAAATATTGCGTCCATCGTATTAATCACTAACTACCCTCAAAAATCAATATTTTTCAACCTTATATTGTAATAACTAGCTACCCTCAATAATCCCTATTTTTCAACGTTCACACGAATACCGAACACACTGGACGGTATATTCTGTACAAAGAATCAAATTTTTATAAAGTATTGTTTACTTTTACAAGTTATATTCAGAAAATCATTATCTTCAACGTAATATCACCTTGCGTTTTAATACGTTACACAGTATTTTATTTTTTAGACCGAGAATAGAGCACAATAGTATCTTTACCATTAGTACGTTGCATTATAGTTGTTGAACATATTTCAAAGTTTCCCAACAGGTAGGAGCAATTATTAATATTGAACAATTCAAAATATATTGAAAATTTAATAAACACTAGTAATCAAACTTCTCCAAATTTGGCCATGCGAGTCCTTGTACTATATAGTGAAGCGTTTCTAGGACTATTTTATCGTAAGTGACCATTTCTAAACATTTCATCGTCATTTATTTTATTTTTGAATGTTGTAAAATGGCAGACTGAGTGTTCCAAATGTTTCAACACACCATGGAAACAGTGATAGTTTCATCTTACTTGGTAAAGATGGCACAAACAATTGACTAAATCATGACCCATGGTCATGCCCATTGCACCCCGTTAGCGCAATGGTCAACATGTTCCAAGAGCAAATTTATAGTCTATGTATCAAAAATTGTTTTATATAAAGTATGTGTTCAAACTCTACAAACAGCTCTACAAACCATTGTGAGCGAAGCACTCTGAGCAAATTAGTGCCATCCTATAGTTGGGTCCATCTTTGAGCAAATAATCCACAACTTTGTCCAACGCCGACCTATTTCTGTCGGGTAACGGACGTGGCAGCTGGTCCGACTGAAAACAAACACAGTTCCAAGTACTTCACAAACGATGATCTGTGGACTTATATTAAAACTTATATCTCAATTCATCAGTAACGCTCATCCTAACTTGCCGTTCCCTTGTAGTCAAAACCAATATTTACTGAGAGTTACAAAAATAAATCTTAATTTATATAAATCTCCTGTCACGATGTTTGTCCGCGATGGACTTCTAAAGTATTTAACCGATTTTAAAATTAAATTTACACACCGTGAGCAGTCTGGTCCAACTCAAGAGATAGGATAGCTTAGATCTTTAATTATAGTCACAATTTTATTTTAATGCAAATTATTTGTCTACAATTAATTGACAGTCACAATTATCTGTTAACTCCAAAAGATTCTAATCGATACTTTTCGACTGGATTGAGTAAGTAAGTAAGTGATCAATAGATGGCGCTGCTATGGTAAACCAACAAACGTGCCATATAAAGATTAATTTGTTAACCTACAAAGCATACTTTTATTTTTTAAAACGCCTTTGATTATAAACATATCCCCGCACACTTAAAGCTGATAATTATTTTTGATTGAAATAAAAAAATTATTGCTAGAATTCAGATTTACGGCAAAACAACGTTTGTCGGATCAGCTAATAATTTATATATCATTACGATTGGACCTAAAATTGCATAACCATTTTATTTAGTCTCTTCTAATAATCTTGAATTAACAACCGAAATATTGACTAACAGAGTTACCTAGAGTACTTCATACAAAAATGCGACTCATAAGTTAAAATATTGAAACCAATTAATACCCTTAGCCGAGGTCCGTTCAAAACGACGCCCGGCGTTGCTGGTACCAGATTCATGTTCCTGTTTGGCGTAGAGGTCAACATCGCTAACTGCCTTTGCTTCGGCTGGACGGGTGTGGCTGAAAATTTAATGTATAACATTAAAACTCATATGTTATATACTGTTACAACCCTACTAGTATACATTTTACATTGCAGTTTTAGTTTTCATTATTAATTTAACATATTAATTCATAGTTAATTTGGAATCCTCAACGTCTCTTTCCCACACTCCTGTAACGTTGTATTAATTAAGTTCATTAATTTTCCTAAAATAAATAATGAATGAACTTTGTATTTTTTTTAAAACTAAAATCGGTGGTGCCGCAAAACAAATTGGTGTCAGAAGTGGGATCTCGTAAGTGGTGTCTGTAGATACCCAGAGATCCAAGAACCTGCGACCACCGACACTCGATAAAGATCGACGGTAAGACACTCCCTAAGGGTGTTCCGCATCACCAAAAGGGGAAGGTCACCTAATTTATTGTTTGTTTGTAAATAACTCAAAAAATACTTATGTAGCCTGACGGGGTTTAAAATAGTGACTATGTTTATACTAAGTTCAGATGTAAATGTATATTTTTAGCGTCAAGTGTCTACTTTATATTTAGTAAATAAGTTCTATCGTATTAGTAATGCTTATATAGACTTATGTATGGAAAATAATCATTAAAAAAATATTAGTATGTCGAAAATCAAATAGTAGATTTGTATGTAATAAAAAATGACGTATAAGCCTAGAATTGCAGTTAGTTTAGTAGACAACTATCATTCAAATCAAGCATGTAGTATCCAGCATCCTTCCAAAATTTTAGTAAATAATGTTATAAATATGTATCAACAAACAAAAAAAGACAGAAAAATTATATCGCTAGGGGAGACCTAACGGATGAACCACATTACGGCGAGTAATATTACACAAATACCTTCATAAATCACCAAAACTAATTTTTAAATAGATTTAGTCTAGAATAGTCCTGACATATAAATAGCCACATACATACACGAACTAATACACACATACAATAGCAGTCATTTACATATTTATAATCTCCTGTCACGACGTCTGTCCGCGATGGACTCCTAAACTACTAAACGAATTTAAAATTAAATTGGTGCACCGTGAAGTCTGGTCCAACTTAAGAGATAGGATCGCTTAGATCTTTAATTATAGTCGCAATTTTATTTTATTGCAAACTATTTTTGTTTACACTTAATTGACAGTCACAATGATCTGTTCACTCTAAAAGATTCTAACAGACGTCGATACTTTTCGACTGGATTGAGTAAGTAATCAATAGATGGCACTGCTATGGTAAAACCGACAAACGTGTCATATAAAGATTAATTTATTAACTTTCGATTAAAAATATATGCCCGCACACTTAAAGTTGATAACTATTTTTATTGAACACATTTATGGCAAAAATACGTTTGCCGGATCAGCTAGTTTGTATATATATTTAAATCCTCAAACAACATAAAGTATTTAATGTTAAATACTTAATTACGCGTAAATTAGACTTAAGAAAACACTTACATGTCACACTCGCTGCAGTTACAGCCGGTGTGAATGGTTTCAGAGCCTTCGACGATTCCTCTGGTGAACCGTACTTATCTAGGATCTCTTTCGCGACCTGAAATTGGTCGAGAAACATTAGACGAGAGAGAGAGTTAGAGAACTTATTTTTTTACTTCAATAATACAGTAAATCAAATAAAAAAATAAAGCGGCGTTCATCAGACAATCTGTAGTTGTCGGGAAGTTTACATCGAACAAGTTTTACTTAATTTGTTATCAATGGTGGCGATTCTGATGTACACACTCTAAACTAAAAATCTCTAAATTTAGCTTTAGAACTGTCATACAGTTGTAGAGAGCGTAACCTATTCTGTATATCTCTAAATTGATAGCAATAAGGTTTAAATTGTCAATGTAGAACTATATAGAATAGGTTACACACGTTTGACAGGTGTAAACCTAAATTGAAGATATTTTTAGTTTTAAAGGTGTACATCAGAAACGCCACATATTCTGTACAAATAATTTAAATTTGATGAATTTATATGTTTGGTTCTGAATATCCAGTGGAAGTTTTAATAACAGTAACAATAACAATTATAAATTTAAACTTATTGAATTTATATTAAAATCAGGCTCGAGAGATATTTCACCTTTTTTTGATGTACCAAAACGTTGCCAATTTTTTTTAACTGTGTCATTGACTTTAATGGGGACAAGCAAGACCCACTACCCTGATTTTTTCACATGATAGAGATTTTGTTGTTTAGAAAGTTAATATTGAATACCTTATAAGTCTCGGTATTCATAACTTCCTCCAAAATCTTCTTCTTTTCGTCTCTCATCTTCGACAACTTCACTCTATTCTTATTAAGAGTCCAGTTATAGTATGAAGATATTGCAGCGCGTAGAAATATCACTCTGAAATGAAGTGAGTTCAAAATTATCAACTATACATTTCTTATATCAGGAATATTTTGTTTGGTAACTAATTGATTCTTAACTAAATAGAATTTGCTTATATATAAGAAAGAATAAATGATGAATTTGGCGTAATGGTATTTTTAAATTTTTAATTTGTTTGACGATGTGTTTTAGGCTTTAAACTTACAGATAATATATCACCTACATTTTAGTGAGAAAATACAAAAAACAATTGCATCTTGCTTAATTATTATACTTTAACTTATTGTTGGACAATCAGTGTGACACTTTCTGTTTCAATGAATAATTATTTTTTTAAATGTTGTTTAAATTTCGAGGTGTAATGAAGTCTATCCGATTATCATAGTTTTGATAAAGTGATTGTAAATGAAAGTGCGCTTCATAACTGGCATGAAGGTGTAGGTGCATTAACCGGTGATTAGGAGTTCCGACCGGTCCCTGTATCCAAACACGCTTCCAAATGGCTAATATGAACAACTTTCTAAGAGCGGCTTATATCAGAGGGTCAGAAGTAACCTCAATTCACAATCTTTATGATAAGACTTTGAACATATGCAGCTTACCACATACCATGATCAATATTTATTATTAAATATAAAATAATGAATTTAATACCACTTATTAACCACAGATATCATAATAACTTGGCAACATTAACTTAGAATCTCAGCTATGTAAGCTTCAGGCTTTGTGAAAAAATGTAACAAAAATAAAACATAAGACCATAAAATATCAGTCAAATGACACTCTTTTTCATATCAAACGACAGGTAAAAGAAATCAAACACCTGACTGGCTTCAAGGTATACTATTTCATAAATAGCAAGATAATATTACAAAGTGCATAAATAAAAGACAATCGCAAAGCATTTTTGTCACTTATTAGCTAATCATTACGAAATTAATAATGAACTTAATGCGCCAAATTCAAAATCTATGGAAATCCGATATGGGTAAAGTTCAAACATATTATGTATATCTTTAAACACGTTACTATCCTTTTCAACAATTTTGTCTTAGTAAAGAATAATAAAAATTACAAGAACAATTATCGTTATGCGATTAGTGATTCATAGTTTTTTTTTATCGGTTTTATTATATATCAATGGCATCACGATTTGTTTGTATTCTATGCGGTCTAAAATATACTAAGAATAAAAAAGGTAGATAGATAAGTATAATCAAACGGCACTCTTAATTTTACGACATGTCAACAAAATATGGTATGGACACAAAATTTGCAATTTCACTAAAAAAGGACATATCGTCTTTGTATAGAGAAAAAGTGGAAACAATATATACGACAATAATCACTAAACATAATAAAATTATGGTTTAAATTAAATAAGAATGGAATTCAGATATTTAGCCGCACCTTTAGATTAAGGTCAAAAAACTTACAAAACTGGAAGCAGTAGTAGCGGAGAGGCGTACATCAACGAATGTGCCCAGTACTGACTCTTGCCTGCATATATGAAGTAATAGAGCAACGCAAATAGCACATACAGTCCAACTGAATTAACCATTATCATCCCTATAACTCGTTTATGTGTCTGCTCTTTGTATTCTCCATCTTTTTCTATACTTTTTATTTTTGTTTCGAGCTCTTCTAGGATGTCTTTTGTCGTTTTCTTGCGCTAAAAAATGATAGATTTATCGGTAAAACTAAGCACTATATTAACTATCACTAAGCATTCCTGGATTTACTTTGTACCATTGCATAACTTAATCTAATGTACAATCACATACTATTAAAATAGAGAAAGTTTTATGTATTATAAATAAATTGTAAACTATTATGCAATTAATTATATAAGCAGATATATAACAGAACTTTTAAATTTTTATGCAATATATAATCGTTTTTTTTTTATAAATAAAAAAAAATCAACCTTCATCCCTTGTTAGCCCTTATTCTTTAAGTATTGTTCAATTAATAGTTTTTTTATTACACAATAACGCTTTTATTGTTTCAGTCTAAACGCACGAAAATGTGGGTCAGACTTAAATGAAAGTTTAAACCGAACGAAGCGTGAAGTCGAGATATAATTTCAAATAATGTAAGTTTCAAGTTACTCTTGAGGTCTACTTTCGAAGGCTTTTGTTGCGGCTAAGCGGCAATGAACTGATCCTAGAAATATGCTTTGTATGTATTTCGTACTCAATTTGTGTATCAGTGTACATACTTTTCTTAGTTTTACATCAATGTGGTAGACATTGTTGTAAAAGTAAGAAAAATATTTATGTATCTATATACATATAAATGGTTTTCGATTGACAGAAAGCAAATATAATGTAATTGCTGCATAAATTATTAAACTTTACATATATTTTTTAAACAATTTAACAATACTTTTTAACATGCATTGTTACATGACAACCTCTGTTGGGTCAACTTCATACGAATATAACAATAAATTTAATTTATGCAAGTTTTTCAAAATTTTTCTGAAAATATTTCTTCGATACCTTTTTCAGTACCATGTAAAGATTTCAAATACAAATGCTTTACGTTCAAAACAACAACTAGGTCTAGTTTCCTCTTAAATCTGTGAAATGAAAAATAAACTTTTAATGTTCTTAACCTGATAGTTAATTAAATATTAGAATTTCTTCATAATTCCAATTGTTGTGCATGTTTTGGGCATGAAGAATGTTCAAAACTATATTGTATCATTTCTACATCTAAGTAATAGATCATAAATCCATTCAAATATAAAATCAATTGTGAGAATTTTAGTTTTATTTGTTGGTTGTACTATAACCAAAAATAAGACATTTGCAAAGAATTAAATAAAGAATCAAAGATGAAGTACTAAAAAAAAAAAATATTGCACAACTAGAAACAAAAATTATATTTTTCATTTTCAACTTCAGTACTACATAAAGTAAGGTCAAATAGAGAATGTATTTCAGAATATATTATCATAATAATACTTTAATGGATTCCTTTGCAATTGAATTGTATACAATAGCCATGTTAATTGATAAATATAGAGTTAATAATAGTTATTATAAAGAACTTGTGTAGTCAACAAGAATGATATTTGTAAATTATAACTTCCAACTCAATTTTTTAGCTCTAAATCTAAAGAAAAATATATGTATGTATATGAAAATGAAATTATATATGGAAAATGGTTATTTTAGTGTAATTCAACCATGGGTTTGTATTTTGTATAAGATATAAGTTGAAATTTTGATGAAACTATCACTGTAACATATCTAAGCTTTTCTGCAATGACAGTAGACTATTTACAATATTATGAAAATAAGAACAATAGAAGTAACATTTTAATGTAATATTTATTGATGGTACAAAAATAGCTACACTTTTAAGGTCCTTTATTATTAACTAAATTATTTTATGGACTTGGGATCAAGAAACTCTAGAACTAATTACTGTGTGTTTTAGCCACACTTAATTGAATCCTGTATTTAATGCATATTGTTCACTTCTGAAATTGTATCCATGGTCATGTAATAAATTATTTAAAAAAAAAAAATCACTTCTGAAAGTTGTTGTAACTTTCAGATGTGAACAACTAATAAATAAAAAACCCTAAAATAAGCATAATTTATTTTGGTACCAGATAACAATTTTGGATTATCGTAATATCTAATAGGTCAAGCATTACGTTTGAATTCGCGCCAAATGTATAGCAATTTAGAAATAGTTTTTGGCTACGTTACAAACCATACGGTAATATATATACTTACGCGAAATCTTGATATTATGAGTCCCATCGTTAATACTTATACAATCCTCCCACACAGCCGACAATATAAACACTGTTTTGACCAAATTTGCAGATTACTCGCAATTTTTTATACTTTCTTGTAGGGAAATTATTCTATAACCTATAAAGTGTTAGTGCCGAATAAATTAAAGGCATTGTAAAAATGTTAGCACACTTTATATTAAATTTTACAAAGACTAGTATTGTTTATTTCTTCTAAAATATACTTGAGAAATTACATTCAAAGAGCGAACGCCGATAGCAGACAAGAGTAGAAACAAATACGACGCGATTACAAATAAAATGATTTTACTGATGACCCTTGACAGTGACAGTTTAATGTTATCTGTGCTGTCAGAAATTATGGAGTAATTTATCAATGTCATGTACACAGTCCGGGGGGGTGAGACAGATAATATATTCTTGCCATATTATAAGTTTATTTTTAGTTGAGTCTAGTTTAAAGGTGAGACAGACTTATGCTTTGTAACCTTCATAAATTTACATATGGTCACCACACATCTATGTTTTATTAATTTATAAGTAGCCTGTATAAATTTATAATGAATTAATAAGTATCCTGTAGCGAAGAACAACATACGTTCATCGAGTATTCGAAGTCGTTTAACCTCTGCTCGGGCTGCTTTTACGAGAAAATTTCAATTACACTAGGCACTATTCAACTGCATAAGGTTGTACTATCTATACCCTAATGTGGGAAGTATTCTGTATATAAATGCATTAATAGGGTTTTAATATGGTGCAATAAAATAGAAATAATAGAAAATTTATTTATTGAGTTATAAAGAGCTTTAGCGTATTTACTAATATTTTATCACATAGGACGCAACAAATGTATGTCTTAATATAATCCACTAAATCGCTTATCTAATATATAGCTGTGATAAAAAGTTTTTCTAACAATGTTGCCAGTTTGTTCCGAGTTGCGCGAAACACCCCAAATTGCGTACATCCTCTTGCTCCTTGCCAACTTGCCGCCCGTTGGAATCCACACAACGACAAAGTCCACGGTAACACTGTATCTGTCTGAAATTTCCATTTCTACAGCAAATTGGTCGTGATCCAGAGGAACTCATCAGCGATAACGTTAATGCACATTCTGAAAAATTTTTTTTTATTAGTTATAATATAACAGACTCTAAACTGTATGCAACAAACGTGTGAAACGTAGTTAAAATTTCACTTTTATAATTTGTGGTATATAAATTATACATAACATTATGTAGTATATAAATTGTATAAATTAAAACTTATTTAATATAACTAGGTGTCTAGAATACCTGGGTATAAAAATACATTGGAGTATAAATTAGTTGTTATACTCACTACAATCCATATTATCATAATCAGATGTATTAGGATGAGCAATGTAATGTCCAATGCGCTGAGAACGTTCGTTAATGCAAATTTTACTGAAAAAAAAGGTCATCTTTACTCTATTATTATTAAATTATCTATTATATTTGTGCTAGTCCCACACATGTGGCGTATTACAATAAATGTATGTAACAATATAGACAGTTTCATTTTAGGTACAATTAATTTTGCAGCAAAAATTCTTTTAACTTGATGTGGATTATAATAATTTTTTTTCTATAACTCAACAAAATTGGTAATCTTTTAGTATAAATTACAGTTATGAAGGGAGAAAGTGGTTTCCATGGTTTCAGTAGCTGCAGATTCTTAGATGTCGCTGTAATGCAATACCTTCCATTTGTCATCGTTCCAATCCTTCCGCTAGTCCCATCTGGTAAACACTCCATTTCATCAAATGTGTTGAAATAGTCCATGATATATCCATTGTTAGAGCCACTTTCGATTATAGCTTTTTTCTCTTCAATGTTCTTGTAACATGGCGTCATTGTAGAATAGGGAGGGTCACCCTCTGATAGCTCAGGGAACAGGTCCAATTTTTTATCATCTGTGGTAATGTGTAGATTATACGTAAATATGTCATGTTTTATTAAGATGTGCTTTAACTAATATTTTAATTATTATAATTGTAACAATCATATTTTATAGAAACTCATTTGCTCGATGATGCAAAAGATGAAAATCTTTTTAATCTAAATTCTATATTTTCAATACGTTTATATATGTATGATTTTTGCGCTAATCTCAAGCGGTTGGATTCTTTTCGTATCACGGGGTTCGAACTTGAACTCCTCCGAAACGGCTTGACCGATTCTCATGAAACTTTGTGAGACAACATTTTTAGTTTCAATTTTTTTATGATACAACATACAAAAATACATACAATCCTAAATTTTCACCCTTCTTCGATCAACCCTTATTTTTTATTTATTAATTGAAAATTAATATCACATGTATGGCGAAGCAACGTTTGCCGGATCAGCTAGTTTAAATACATATATTTATCGATTTTCAATAATTATCACTAAACAAGAGTAAATATCAAAATAAAAAGTATAAAAATCCGTTTCAATACACAAAGGGATGTGGCAACAGCAAATAGTAAATTACATTACAAACTTACAGCAATTTAGTTCTGTAATTGGTTGCTTGTCCAAATTAATTTGCCCCGAACCTATTCTTTCGCCTGTTATTTTGTGAACGCAGTGACAAGTATTATTTAAACATTGTATTGGGTTGAAATTCCCATCCGAAGTGCATCTCGGTCCATCAATAGGGTATGGGGTATATTTATCTATTGTCTTCCTGATCTGATAATTGAACCGGGAGCAGCCTGAAAATTACAACCAATTGTTATTTTGGGGTGCATATAAATGTACCTTTTTGGTATGCCTTGTTGATGTTAGAATAATATTTCTTAAATAGATTTATAAAAAAGGAATAATTAAATTTGCTCCAAATACTCACCACATGGCATATTTTGTGTGGAACTAGTGTACGCCACTTCGCCAAACAAACGTTCGCCTTCTTCTGACTGACAGAAACATCTAGAAATTGCAATATTATGAAAATGGCAAATGGAATAGGAAGACGTAAATAATATCTATATATACAGATTATAAAAAACATAATAATTACTACATAGATAGCAATAAAGTATCACTTAATTAGTAGAGTGTATGAGAATCGAAATCTGGAAACATGAAATCAAGAATAAGGTGTCTTATTATTATTACGAGCTGTACCCGCGACTTCGTCCGCATGGATTAGGTATAACAACTTTAAAATACTTATTTTAGAAAACATGTACTATCTACGTCACTAACTAAAACACAAATGTACTTTACTCATAATTATTAATTAAAGACAAAAAAGGAAAGCGGCAAAATTGAATCACAATATTTTGCATTAGACTACAGAATTTTATACGTTTTTTATTACGTAA
The DNA here is from genome assembly GCA_963693355.1 of Pontia daplidice. Taxonomy (NCBI): domain Eukaryota; kingdom Metazoa; phylum Arthropoda; class Insecta; order Lepidoptera; family Pieridae; genus Pontia; species Pontia daplidice. The sequence continues at coordinate 3,078,311 of CAVNZL010000007.1, read as the reverse complement.
TTTTATTTTAGATTTTTATCGGCGTAGTAAATACACATATATCCGTGCCAAGTTCCATCTTCCTAACACTAACCATTTCGACACTAGAGTGAAAACGGGCGAATGAATAAAAGTAGCCTAAATGACTCCTTATTACATCAGCTACCAACCAAAAGTCCCGTCAAAATTGGTCCAGCCATTCCAGAGATTAGCCGGATCAAACAGACAGATAGACAGACAGACAAAAATTTTAAAAAAATGTCATTTTGGTGTATGTATCGTATATATCATATGCATGTAGTAAAACACGGTTATTTCAATATTAAAAAAAGACACTCCAATTTTATATATTAGTATAAATTACTATTACAAATGTTTGCAATGGTTTGTTAATTTCCTATGTTATTTTGGCTTTTAATTGCTATTATTTGCTGTCGTCATCACCATATCTAATTTAAATACCAACGTTTGGGTAGGAACACAATCAAACGCTGCATAATTTCCCTTCTCATCACAATAGGGCCTGCGTTCGAAGGCACCAACATCGCCCCGTGCGAAACGTTTATCGTAATCATCCTGAGCATCGTGGCATTTTGTTTTCACTGAAATTCAGACTATAACTTTAGTCGAACAAGAACATAAAATAAATAATTGATCGTTATTTTCATACAAATAGTGTTAGCTGGTTAAATATTTTTTATAAATACAAAAAAAGGAACTCACAAATTACGAGTGTTTATTAACAATATTACTGAACCAATTTTGATTATTTCTAACAATTATAAAGAAGTATGAACATTTTATAGAACAGTTATGCCAGATACAAAAAAAT